>JASVEL010008461.1:0-258251 GCA_032618575.1 Nicotiana noctiflora | reverse complement strand
CATTGGCCTTGCCAGGGTGATACAAAATAGTAATGTCATAATCCTTCAGCAACTCCAACCGCCTCCTCTGATGCATACTAAGATCCTTTTGCTTGAGTAAGTGCTGCAAGCTCTAATGGTCATTATAGATCTCACAAGGCACTGTACAAATAATGACACCAGATCTTTTAGGCATGAACAATGGCAGCTAACTCTAGGTCGTGGACATGGTAGTTCTTCTCATATACCTTCAACTGTCTGGACACATAGGCAATTACTCTACCGTCGTGCATCAACACCGCTCCAAGGACAACTCTCGAGGCATCAAAATAGATAATATAAGACCCCGACCGGTAGGCAACATCAAAATTGGGGTTGTAGTCAAAGCTGTCTTGAGCTTCTAAAATATCGCCTCACACTCCTCTGTCCACTGAAATGGGGCACCTTTCAGGGTTAATCTAGTCATAGGGGCCGCAATCGATGAAAATCCTTCCACGAAGCGACGATAGTAGCCCGCCAAACCAAGGAAACTACGAATATCTATAGCCGAGGAAGGCCTGGGCCAACTCTGCACGACATCTATCTTCCTCGGATCTACCCGATTACCCTCACTCGAAATCACATGGCCTAAGAATGCTACAAAACTCATCCAAAACTCACATTTTGAGAACTTTGCATATAATTTCTTCTCCCTTAAGGTCTAAAGCATAGTCCTCAGGTGCTGCTCATGATCTTCCCGACTCCGGGAATATAATAAAATATCATCAATAAAAAATAATAATGAATGAGTGAAGATATAGCATGAATACACTATGCATCAAGTGCATGAAAGCTGTTGAGGCATTGGTCAGCCCAAATGACATAACAAGGAACTCGACCATATTGAGTCCTAAAGGCAGTCTTCGGGATATCTGGCTCCCGAATTTTCAACTGATGGCAACCTGAGCACAAGTCAATCTTAGAAAACACCTGTGCACCCTGAAGTTGGTCAAAAAGATCATCAATACGAGGCAAAGGATAACGGTTCTTCACTGTAACTTTGTTCAACTGTCGATAATCAATGCATATATGCATAGACCCATCCTTCTTCTTCACTAATAAGACATGATCCTCACCAAGCAATTCCTGCAACTGATCCTTCAACACCTTCAACTCAGGAGGAGCCATACGATACAGAGGAATGGAAATGGGATGAGTGCTCGACAACAGATTGATGCCAAAATCAATGTCTCTATCAAGCGGTATGCTTGAAAGGTCAACTGGAAAGACATCGGGATAATCCCATACCAGTAGAACTGAATCAACAGAAGGGGTACCAATACTGACATCTCTTACATAAACTAAATACGCGGTACACCCATTCTCAATCATACGCTGAGATTTAAGGAAAGAGATAAATGTACTGGAAAAGTACCACTCCACTCAATATGTGGAATACCTAGCATAGACAGCGTCACGGTCTTGGCATGATAATCAAGAATAGCAAAATAGGGCAACAACAAGTCCACACCCAAAATAACGTCAAAATCCACCATACCGAGTAACAATAAATCCGCTATGCTCTCAAGACCACAAATAGTAACCAAACATGACCGATAACACACGATCTACAATAAGAGAATCTCCCACAAGAGCAGAAACATGAACGGGGCCACTCAAAGAATCTCGAGGCACACCCAAATACGGAGCAAAGTAAGAAGACATATGAGAATAAGTAAAGCCCAAATCGAATAGAATCGATACACTCCTATAACAAACCATGACAATACTTGTGATGATAGAGTTGGAGGAAATGACCTTGGTAAGGGTAGGTGTGGTAGCAACTGGGGCTGTAACCGTAGCCTAAGAACACTACAGGGCACGCTGGCTGAGAAATTTATGGAGGTGCACTCCTCCAAAGTCTAGGAAAATAAAATACCTCACCACATGGCATATGTCACTACACTAAAAGCAACATCGCGATTGACGTGGCAGTGGGAACTGTGCGGTTTAGGTCCTCCAAGACCCCTGAACACCTGAACTCTGGGTAAAATCTGCGATGCAAACTGAGCTGGCTGACCCACAAAACACTTACCATACCATACTCTTCCTCCAAAATAAGGACCACCGGGCCTTTCCAACCTATGAGGTCTACTCACCGCTCCATATTCCCTCCTGACCTCGTCTGTCCTCTCTCTCCCGGACCCACCTGTCACCTACTCGGCGAGAGGTCCTCACTACCCGCTGAACTAGGACCACAGGCTGTGTCGCCTTGACACCTACAACCTGACCAATGGAAACTCGCTGCTCTGAAGTGGGGGCGACGGGAGTTTGGGTCCCTCCCCCTGATATGGGAAGCGGTCGGTACAACCTGAATCAATCCCACCAAAATTAATGTACCAGTGCTCAGGAATTGCGCCAAAGTCTCCTGAAAAGCTAGAGTAGTAGTAGTCGTAGGCGTGTCAGGTGCCTGGACTATGGCTGGATTTGTTGATGGTACCTCGGCGGCAGCTCGCGCAGGTGCTCTCGCTGCACCATGGGCGCGTCCTTGGCCTCTACCCCGACCTTAGCCTCTTACGGCTGCAACAGGGGGAGCGGATGCCTGATCATCTCGAGTAGCATGTGTCCTCAACATCTGCGAGAGAATAGAAGGCAGAAGTTTAGGATTGTGGTGTCAAAAATCTCGCACGACAGGGAATCAAATGAAGTGAAATTTTCCTAACGGTTGCACAACCTCTCGTAGATAAGTACAAATGTCTCCGTACCGATTAGCGAGACTCTAATAAATCAGTATGTGTTCCAGGAATCCTTTGAACCTAAAGTTCTCATACCAACTTGTCACGACCCTAGTTCACCCTTCACGAACATGTCGTGATGGCACCTACTTCCTACGACTAGGTAAGCCTAACAATGCGGAAATCTAACAACTTAACTTGCAGAATAAGCAATTTGAACTGAACATATAATATAACAATTGTATATAAGGCTGCTCGGCCTACACAACTATAAAAATAAGCGGAAGTCTATAACTCAACCCCAAAACCCGGAAATTCACGGGAACCGCATACTAATAAAACATAGTACACTGCACTAACTCCAGAATAGCTAAGCAACTGAGAGAAAAGGAATAAAATAAATGCTAAAGATGGAATAGAATAGAGACTCCTGGTCTGCGGACGCGACAGATATACCTTGAAGTCTCCGTGTATCTCCTCGCCTCAAGGATAGTACGCCTGAGTAGAGGTACCTGGATAATCTGCACATGAAAAACATGCACAATAAAGGTATAAGTATACCACAGTGATACTCAGTAAGTGCCAAGCCTAACCTCGGTTGGGTAGTGACGAAGAAGGTCAGGTCCCTACTGAATATAATAATAATTTAACACTATGGAAGAAATGACTGTAATAATGAGAACAACACTGAGATAAGACATGTCAATAATAACTACTACACAAAGAAACTAAGTAAACACGGAATATGTACAACTCAATACCAGAGATAACAATGAGGATCTCCCAGGATACTGTCCTGTAGTCCTTTTTTTTCTCATCTATCCAGTGGATCTCTCGGGTTACTGTCCCGTAGTCCATCATATATGTAAATCTAAAGTATATCCCGGGATATCGTCCCGTAGTCTATCACATCCATAAATCCGAAGAATCTCTCAGGAAACCTTCCCGTAGTCCAACTATCAATGTACAGGGGGTCTATTGAGAATCTAACCCACAGTCCCAAAGTAAATGTGCAGGGAGATCTATCGGGAATCGAACCCGTAGTCCCAAAGTAAATATGCTGGGGGATCTATCGGAAATCAAACCCGTAGTCCCAAAGTAAATATGCTGGGGGATCTATCGAGAATCGAACACGTAGTCCCAAAGTAAATATGCAGGGGGATCAATCAGGAAACGAACCCAAAGTCCTAACGTAAATAAATAGGGGGAGCTACGGAATCCCACATTCATAGTCCCAATGTAAATGCGCAGTCACAACCAGAAGATACACAAATGAAGTACAAAAGATAAGAAACACGGAGTACTGGTCTAGCATGTTTCACATAGTACAGTCAAGGCAACTTAAGTAGTTATTCAAGTTAAATCAACTAAACATGCTTCCCTAATCTAGCACATGTTATAATGGCAAGTAGAATAAAGCAAATATGAAAGAAAACTCAATCTCAATATCTTAAGTAAGAAAAAAAATTCAATAATTGGCTCGAATACTCTCTCGTCACCTCGCGTACAAGGCACTCAAAATACCAAATAACAAATCTTAAGGGGAAAAAAGTCCCCCACACTAAGTTAGACAAACCACTTACCTCGAATCGGCTCCAAAATCAACTCGTAATCACACTTTTACCACGAGTATCCGACTCTAAATGGACCAAATCTATTCAATTCAATTATAAATTATAAATAACATCGCAAACAAATGGTTTTGCTATTTAATTCAAAGCTACAATATGAAATTAGGTAAAATGACCAAAATGCCTTTCAGGACAACGTCTCGGAATTGAATAATTTTTTATATTTTCAGAACACTCGTACTCTCACGAGTCTAACCATATAAAAATCTCCCAAATTGAAGATCAAATGCTCACTCAAAACTCAATGGTTTAGCCTATGAAGTTTTACCTAATTTCTTTCAATTTTTGATCCCAAATTCGAATTTTAATGATGGATTTAGCTACAAAATGATGAAATATAACTAGAATGGATCAAAAACACATTACCCAATAATCTTCTTTTCAAAACCCTCTGAAAATCGCCCTTCTCCGAGCTCAAATTAATTTTTCTAACTTATGAAATTAAACCCTCGAATTTTGTATATTTGCACAGGCATTTTCGCTTATGCGGACAAGGGACCGCTTTTGTGGTCCCGCTTCTGCGACTTTCCCCTTAAGTTACCAAGCTCCGCTTCTGCGGTCTTATACCACACTTGCGGATTCCGCTTCTGCAGAAAACATGGCGCTTCTGCGGTTTCAACAAAGCCCAAGGTTCTGCACCTGCAGTTCCCTTTCGCGTAGATGCGAGGTTGCTCCCGCATAATTTCCTTCGCATCTGCGGTACTTGAAAACTCTGCCCAAACCTAATCCTACGATGACAAGGTCACTTCTGCGGCTCCGCTTCTATAGTGTCCATGCTGCAAAAGCGAAAATACCAGAAGAGAGAAAGACGAGCTGCTGCAACACTTCAAAAATTCTTCCGTTAGCCACCCGAAATCATCCCGAGGCCCCAAGGACCTCAACCAAAAGCACCAATAACACCTAATACCTTATTCAAACTTGTACTAATACTTAAAACGCCTAAAACAATGCCGAAAACTCGAATTAATCAATTATTTGAGCCTAAGAACTTCAAATTCCATCAAAATACACTTTTGATCAAAAACCTAAGTAAAACACGTCCGAATGACTTGAAATTTTGTACACACATTCCATATGACATGACGGAGCTACTGCAACTTCTGAAGTTCCAATCCGGCCCTCAGATAAAAAACTCAATATCGGATCGGAAACTTAAAAAATTCAAACTTCTAGCATATCAAGCCTAAATGAGCTACGGACTTCCAAAATACATTTCGAACACGCTCCCAACCCCGAAATCACCTAACGGAGCTAACGGAACCATCATGTTTTCATTTCGAAGTCATCTTCATAATGTTCCGACTACGGAGCACTTTTCAACACTTAAGCTCTCATTTAGGGACTAAGCGTCACAAAACTCTCCGAAACCCAACACTGAATGTCCCGGCAAACCAGAATAGCAGAAATAAACTTAGGGGAAGTAATTAATAGGGGATCGGGGCGTTAATTCTTAATACGACCAGCCGGGTCATCACAACGTGAGACACCCTATTCAATCTCCCCATTCACTTGAATAATCCAAGGGAACTCTCTTTCTCGGGGAGGACTTTGTTGTCAAGCGACACTACCACGTCGATATCATGATTCCCGTCATCAAACTTGCACTCCAATTACTCTGCTTTGAACCTGCACTTGAAACCTTTTAACTCCAAAGTATACCTCCAAACCTCTAACCTCGCATTAACACTACTCGTGTCTAATATCTTTTACAAATAGCATACACAAAATACTTCTTCCTCAATGTGACGCGAAAATATCGTCGTCAAAGCAAATAAAAATGAGCCGGTGCACCTCCATCAATTGGCATAATTATGTCTCCATTGACTAAATCAGTAATTTCTTGTACATAATACAACAAGCAGATGTTCTTTAATAAACTTTATATATATAATTGAATACAACCACACAAAAGCATATGTAAAAAGTAAAAAAAAAGCAAATAATCAAGAAAAGAAAGAGAATAAAGAAAAAACGTATCCTAAAAGAAGTGAGAATTTGAAGATGTGACAAAAGAGTAGTAATGGGACATTAATTAGGTAAAGTAGAGCTATTGGAGGAAAACCCTATAATAAACCAAAAAACGAACCCACAATTTTCAATTTCATGCCTATATACAAAAGCAAATCAGAGAAGAAAAGAAGATTGCTTAGTGGGACATAGAGACTTTCCTTATGTGTGTTGGTAAAGTATATTCCATAAATATGATGTAAGTAAAATGGAAGTATATAAGAAGCTAATGTATAAGTTACTATTTATATATAAAGAAACAAGAAAATTCATAATGGAGATTTTGAAGATTGGAAATAGAAGAAATATAAGAGTCTGATATGACACATGGTTATTTTTTTTGTGAAAAATATACTTTTGGAATATTTTTAATTTCATAGCGTGGGATTGGTAAATCTATTTTTTTTATTATTGAAAATATATTTTCCGATGGTTAATTAGTGAGTGAAAATTCAAAAAGAATGAGAGAATATACATTAAAACATAATAATATTATTAAGTGCCTTGATGAAACTTTTGAGTACTAAAATTTAATATAAATATCTAAGTGTTAGTTGAAGCAAGCAATATAAAGCTATAAATAAATTTTTGTGAAAACTATATTTTTGGAATATTTTTAGTTTCATAGCGTGGGATTGGTAAATCTATTTTTTTTATTATTGAAAAAATATTTTCCGATGGTTAATTAGTGAGTGAAAATTTAAAAAGAATGAGAGAATATACATTAAAACATAATAATATTAATAAGTGTCTTGATGAAACTTTAGAGTACTAAATTTAATATAAAAATCTAAGTGTTAGTTGAAGCAAGCAATATAAAGCTATAAATAAATGTAACTGTAAATAAAATAACTTCCACCAAAAGTGAATTGAAATGGAGGTACCTGTTGTTGGAAGTGTTGAGAATTAACCTGGATTTAAAAAAGCTAAAAAAAATCAAATTTATCTTTTCATTACACGAAATACCTTTCTTTTTTACTTCTTTATATTTTAAAATTTTCACATATTTGTCATTAGCATATTATTTGTATTTGCCTTCACATTGATAGGCTTCAACATGAACTGAGTGCATTTCAAGTGTAAATTTACCTTTTGAAAAATAGCTTTAGATTTACCCATCACATTTGAATATTGTTTAAAATTACTCCTCGTTATACTTTATGCTAGCAGGTTTATCAAGTTTAATACTTCTTCCGTTCACTTTATTTGTCCCTAATTAAATTTGCACATCTCCCGGAAACAGCTGAGGGTCTTTCGGAAATAACCTCTCTATCCCTTTGGATAGAAGTAAGGTCTGCGCACACACTACCCTCTCCAGACCCCACTTATGAAATTTTATTGGGTTGTTGTTGTTATTAAATTTGCACATCATTTAAATAAATAAAGTATATAATTCAATATAATACTCATATTAATTGGGGTACAATCTTAATTTAAAAAATAATTTGAAATGACTAATAATACGAAGGGTAAAACAAGGAAAATATTTTTTTGTTCGAAATGCGAAAGTGTGCAAGTAAAATTAATATCTATTTTTGTAATAGGGGGCAAGTAAAAGTGAAAGGAGGGAGTAATAAATACAAGACTAGTTGCTAATAACAAGTATTATGTGACCACCAAAGTATCTGGTGCAGTGAATGAGACTGTTCTTCTCTTAATCAAAAGTTTCTAGTTCGAGCTCCGAGTATGAAAAATCCTTGGTAGGGAGCGCTATCCCCCGTATGGGGATATACTCGCGCGAATCGGGATATAATGGACTCCAATACACTCGGTGAAAAAAAAAACAAGTAATGTATTATGTGAATAACATTTATAAGAGAGAATAAAATAAAAAAATTCGTAAGGAAATTGTATTAACCTAAAAAAAAACATAGAAACAAGGAAGTAAAGAAAATAAAGAGGGGGGAAAGAAGGATAGAAAATGACATAAAAATGTTGATGTGATGAGTAAGACAGCATTATATCCTTTTAGAGTGGTTTTCTGGATTGTGGCCAAAATCCCTATGTTTTTTCTTCCCCCATTAAAACCCCATCAAATTCCTTAAAAAACACCTCAACTCTTTCCCTAACTCTCTCTCTCTCTTTCTCTCACTAGTCTTTCTGCCCTATTAAAATACCGCCTTCTGCCGGTAGTTTTTGCTACAAAACGTAAGAGGAAGAGAGAAGACATCAAAAACCCTTTTTTCTCTGCTTCTCTTTTTCTCTATGCTCAAGGGTAGATGTGTTTTGTGCTATAAAAATCCAATCTTTACCATTTCCTTTACCATTTGAGGAATAATCTGAGATACCCATTTCGTTTTCTTTGCTGTAAATGCTGTTTTGATTTGTGGTCATTGCTGTTTTCCTCACTGCTTTACTGGTAAATCTTGAGGATTCTACGCAATCTGGCTGGACTCATTGGTTTTTCAGCTGCTGAAGAAAGGTTTTTTTTAGCAAAGGTATAATCTTTGATTTCAAGAGAATTTAGTTTCTATAGAAAATTGGATTTTTGGGGGTATTGAGATCTATTTGTTTGAGTACTCATTTCTTCCTTCTTGTAATTTCATTTCATGAGGTTTATGATTTATTTTGTTATATGAATTATTTTGTACAATTTTGCTTTGTTTGCGGTTTCTTATGGGCTTCTTTTATCCCTTATTCTTATTGTTATTTACTATATATTCTAATAACAAAACATTTAAGGTTTCATGTCGAAATCTATGAAACAGGTGCTACTTTCTGAATTAGCAAATCTATTACAAGTAGTATTGTATATTTGGGGGATACTGTTCTTTTGTTTTCACATTTTGTGTCTCTCCTCATTAAATGCAATTTAACTTTTAGTCGGAGGTGGGGATTTTACCTTTTTGCTTCTAAGTACTAGGACAAGGATGTTGATCTGTGTATTGCTTGTGCTTTCAGATTAAGAAATGTTATTCTTCATTTATATATCTGTTTCTTTGCCTTTAAATTCCAATCTTATACTACTATGTATATGAGGCATAAAAATGCACTTTTCTGTTAGTTTATGTAAGTGTCCTCAATTTTGCAATGAAGGATTGAACTAAAAAAAGAAGATATTTTGGTTTTATCTGTAATCTTTGGGTGAAGATTCTTTCTCTAATATTTTTGATTGGAAATATTCTCCATGTCATTGCATCTTTCTATCTCTTTATTTGTTTTTGTTGGATACAAGTAACTTGGCTGTTCGGGATTGAGGTTTCTTATGTTAAATGAAACATGGTTGAAGTAAAACATCATTGTTGATCTTTCATAAAAGTAGGTGCATTGAATTTATACATGCTGCTCTATTGAGCAATAGTGTTTTGCAATAATACAATCTGATATAGGTCTTGTGATACATTTCTTATTTAGCTTCGACAAATGCTTTGCTATTACTATTAGGTTTTGATGTCATAATGTCTTGTTCCTCTGATCTGATCGTAGCATATTCGGTCACTTGCTTATGCTAAGGATAACTGTGGTTTAGTGAATCAGACGAGGTTAATTTTTTTTATCTATTACATAATCTCACTCAAATTTAATATTTTTTTTGCTTCTAGAATTTTGTCCCTTTCCATCATCGTCATGGAAGGGGAAACTTCGTGGGTCAGTCATTGCCCTGATTACGTTACACCAGACATGGTTGAGTTTGATTCATTTTCAGAGCTAAATGATGAAGACAACAAAGAAGCTTCCGTGGTTCCTGTGGATTTGATATTACCTGATGATCTATTGGAACGAATATTGGCCTATCTTCCCATTGCTAGCATTTTTAGGGCGGGTTGTGTGTGTAAAAGATGGTATGAGATAGTGAAGTCAACGAGGTTCTTATGGAACTTCTCTCAGGTGCTGTCCCAAAAACCGTGGTACTTTATGTTTACAAGCTCAGAGGAACCAGCTGGTTATGCCTACGATCCATCCCTTCGGAAATGGTATGGTGTGGAACTCCCTTGCATCCAGACATCTAATTGGTTCATTGCTTCTTCATGTGGATTAGTTTGCTTCATGGACAATGATAGTAGAAGTGAGCTATATGTTTGCAACCCAATAACCAAATGCTACAAGAGCCTTGACGAGCCCCCTGGTCTCAAGTTCTCTGATTACAGTGCACTGGCTATCTCCGTAAACAAGAAAACTTGCTGTTACAGTGTCACCATTATTAAATCTAAGCAAGTACCTGGTAACTTCTTTCAGTGGGATCTCGCAATCCACATATATGACTCTGGAAAAATGATGTGGATAACCCCTTTGACTGAGGTCCTAACTGGGTGGAGAGGTGGGGATGAAAGTGTTATCTGTGATGGTGTTTTGTACTTCTTGATCTACTCGACTGGAGGTGGTGGTCCAGACAATCGGCACGGCCTAATCACTTACAACCTCTCAAACAGATCATCCCATGGTTTGTTGATAAGGAGTTTCATTCCTGTGCCGTGTTCTCTAACGTGTGGTCGATTAATGAACCTCAAGGAGAAGTTAGTAATGGTGGGAGGGATCGGTAAACCAGACCGGCCTGACATAATTAAGGGGATTGGCATATGGGAACTTAAAGGTAAGGAATGGCAAGAAATTGCCCGTATGCCACACAAGTATTTTCAAGGTTTTGGAGAATTCGACGATGTTTTTGCCAGCAGTGGTACAGATGATCTGATATACATTCAGAGTTACGGAGCCCCTGCTCTTCTTGTTTTTGATGTGAAGCAGAAACAGTGGAGGTGGTCACAGAAATGTCCAGTGACAAAGAGGTTTCCCCTTCAGCTCTTTACTGGTTTCTGCTTCGAACCAAGGCTTGAAATGACTCCCTGATTCTGCACTTCAGTGAATGTAGTTGGGTGCTCCTTAGAATCCTATTATATGTTTTCTCTCATGTCTTTTTTGATTTTGTACTCCTTTTTGTTATTCTTTTTTTTCCCTGCCATCCTCTTGATACAAAGATTTTGTGTGTTCTTGAAAGGTTTATACATGTACCGGCCGATGAGGCTGCTAATTTATGAAATGAGAATATTATTAATTTTTTGTTTTGCTGTCTGAGATGTAGATCACACTCATTTCAGCTTCCAAAGGTTTTGATTATTATGAGTACGTTTGTTGGTCTGTAGTTTCTGTGATTGCATAAGCTAGAGCTCTCTCATCTCTGAGGGGATAATGTATGTTTAAGTCTAGTGTGTTTCTTTCTCCTTTCCTATAGTAGCAAGTTTTCCATCACTTTCCATCTTTATGGCAGTATCAAAATAAGATATTTTGGGTGGGGTGCTTTTCTCTTTCCCTAGACAGTGACAAGTTGTCTTGCAATGTACAAAGTCAAAACTGGAAGATGGGCTTCCTAACTTGTGACCTCATACTCTGCTCTTCAGCAATATCTTTAGACCTCATTTTCACTTCTTTTACCTCTTTCTCTCAATTAGGGAAAGACAGATTCAAGATTTGAATTTTATGAGTTCGAGTTTGGAATTCCACCATGCCCCACTTGATATAATAGGTTCGAAATTTATTACTCATACTTTTTAGTCAAATTTTGATATGTATTGGATTTGAGCCGGAGCTATTGTATTTTGATGTACCATAACATATACACTGAATCTGCCTCTGTGATTGGAAAGCACATGATTGGCTTGTTTATGGACCTTTTTGATCTTTTAGTGTTGGGACCACAGCTAGTGACCAAACTGAGTTTGATGACCATGAGAGTTGGCAGCATGCATTCCACATGGTAATGGGATAAATGAGCTGTTGTCAAAAGCCATTGGTGATCCTGGTTTCACATGTCCTCAACTACTAAGTTTTCATTGGTTAATGGCACTCTGTATTTGGTTAGTCATACTCATACCCATGCCTTCAGTGTGTTTTTGAGTTTTTGGATAGCTATTTTCTTGTTTCTTCATACCAAGAATGAAGAGCATGATTGTGGAAACCCAATTCACTATACACTGATGGCAAGACTGACCAAACTGCATGGAAAATGAACTTTGACAGAATTGAAATATCTAAAGACCGCAGACTAGCCACGGAGCTTGGATACGGTTTCCCGATTGGAGATCACAGATGGTATCTCCCCATGGCCTTTCAGAACGATGGAATAGTCGATTCGTGTCCAAGTTTATCTGGACACTACTGTTATAAGAAATTAGAGTAAAATTTTATGTGTAACATCTTCTATTTCATCAAAAACATTTACTAGGTATTTTAACCTCTAATCTTGAGGATGCACTACATAACTTGAATGTCTGTGAAGTCTAAGAAGAAATTCTTGTTCCAATAATTTCAAAGGGGAAGGGTAATTACTACACTATTTATATCTTTTCTGTTTCAGGTTGTATGAGTCCATAAAATTTTTGAGGTGCGAACAATAGTAATTCTGTCATCGTTTTATATACTTTCTCTCCATGCCAATTTATTTTACTCTTTTAGGATCTGCCTAAAAAGTTCAATTTCATTTAATTATTTAAATTCAGAAATGATAAATTTGTTTTTCTATATAACCATTTTGATAATCATTACTTAATTTTTTAATTATAAATATACGCAAAACAAATAACACCTTATATTTGTCCAAACAAACTTTTTCATATAAAAGTGGATGAAGACAGTGTCTTTTATGTTCTCGCATGCATTTGGATGACTTTGTTTAATTTAATATATGAAAAATGATTAAACTATAATAAATCTAGATTAGTTAATTATATTTTTGTAGCATTGTGTTAAAACAAAATAGAATTTCTTTGTTATTTTGTCGTCTTCACACCAAACAATTACTCAAATTCCTAGGTAATGTGTCTTATTGTCCACTCAAGTTTGGAACACAACAAACTTATAAAAATAAAATTTCCAAATTCTTGTTTGGAAAATTACTCCTATACCACGATATGAATCTGGCATACATGTCAGAGGTCCATTTTCATCTTTTATTTGTCTATTTTTTCCACTGGTAGCTTGGGGAGCACCATTGGAATCCATTTTATTTAATATATATGAGAGTTGAAGAAATAGTAGTTTATTTTATGAAAGTTCTATACCATGGAAAATTTCTGTCTTTTCTCTTCCTTTTTTTACCAAGAGAATATTACACCTAGTACAATTTATTGAGTAGATAAATCTGTCTTATTCAGTCTGCTAGTTATTTCTAAATTAATTTTACAAATAGTTTAACCTGACAATATCAACAACAACAACAACAACCCAGTATAATCCCACTTAGTGGGGTCTGGGGAGGGTAGTGTGTACGCAGCATCCTTCCCTCCAAGAACTTCCCACCTTGCTCTTGGGGAGACTCGAACTCACAACCTCTCGGTTGGAAGTGGGGGTTGCTTACCATCAGAGCAACCCCTCTTGTCAATATCCTGACAATATCATGACAGCAAATTGGGATTATAAGCACTTTAAATTGTAAAATTCTCTTGGGCCTAACGTGGGTCTCTAATCAAAATATTGTTATTCATTCTGGATATTTTATATCCTATGCCAAATGATAGATACCTTATTTATTATAAATAAAGACTTTTTCAGGAGTTTATCGTGTTAAAATTATGTTGTTGTATTTACGAATACATATGAATATAGTCTATACGTATAATAGCCTAGCCCTAACACAAGAGTGGCTCTATTACCATCTATAACAGTCTAGCCCGCTAGTGATATTGTCCGCTATGGGCTAGGTCCTCACGGGTTTAAAACGCGTCACTAGGGTCTAAGGCTTGTTAGTTTACATACCCAACATCTCTCTCGTGTCTTGTCGATGTGGACTTTGTCTAAAGTCTGGGGGTGTTACAATACGTTAGCTATAATTACCCTTTTCCGCTGACTTTTCATATTCTATTGATGAATACATTAGCTTAAATACATCGAATACACTCTATAACAAGTTAAAATATAATAAAAAGTAATTTAGTATGATATTTATAACAAATTAATAATCACTAAAACATAGTGATTTTTAAAAAATGCTCTTTTATTATTTATATTCTTAACACCATTTACCTATTTTGGACTGTGTGGAGTGTGATAGAATGACTGAAATTCTTCGACCTTTCGATAGAGATTATGGATTCAAAAGAACTTTGTAGACATTTTCCGCTGTTGATGGACCTATTTAGTGTGAATCCGAAATAGTTAAACCAATAGGAAAAATGTACATCTTTTGGCATAATCATCTTGCCGTGATACAAAAAAGGGAAATAAAATAAAAAAATTATTTAGTCGAAAAGTTGTCTTGACTTAGAGATGACTCACTACATAAATATTTAATCAATTAATAATAAGGGATAAACGAGAATGAAATTAAGTTTTGTCTTGTATATTATGGCATCTTCATATATATAATCTGGTTGATTTGAAATACTCAAAACGTTAGTTAATTTTTTTTTTGTAGAAATGGCATCCGATAGTCTCTCAAAAGGGATGCTATTTAAAAATTAGTCAGTGTGTTCTGAATTTTAATTTTTTTTTTATCAATTTTTCAGGACAAAAATATTTTAAATTACTCTTAAATTGAGATTTTTAATTTAAAATTTCAGGATAAAATAAATATATTCAAGTCCAACAAGATTGTAAGACGTTTTTGGCAATAAATTTTCTCCGCTATATAACAAAAGATCTATATCTCTAATTAATATTTTTTATAATTAGTTGAATCCACTCTTTTTGTGTGAAGAAATTACCAAAGAACACTATGTCAGAAATAATATTAGTTTCTGAAATAAAAAATTAAAGTTATCAGTAAATATTAACTCTGACTGGCTATTTGTGTAACCGTTTTTTTAGCATAACTTTTGGGCCTTAGGTGCAATAATAAGCTGCCAAGAAAGGGAATATTTGTGACGACCCAAAGGGTCATCACCTATTTTTAATTGAATTTTGTTTCTTCAAGGCCTTGAAAACCTCGTTAAGAGTTGCCTCGATTTGCGTGCACAGTCCGAGCGCATAGCCGGAAATCTTAAATATGAAATTCTAGAAAATGCTAAGTGTAAAGTTAAAATGAATAAATTTGACTTTGGTCAATATTTTGGGCAAACGGATCCAGACCCATGATTTGACGGTCCTAGAGGGTTCGTAGGAAAATATGGGACTTGGACGTATGCCCGGAATCGAATTTCGAGGTTCCAATTCCGAGAAATGAATTTTTAAGTAAAATTATTTTCTGAAATTATTTAAGGAAATTTAGAATGAAAATTAATTAGAACGTGTTGGTATTAGGCCGTATTTTTGTTCTCGCACCCGATACACATCTTATATATGGTGTAAGTCCTTCATATAAAATTTGATTAAAAACGGACGTCGTTTGACGTGATTCGGATTTGAATTTCCAAATTTAAAATTTGATGAAGTTTGAGAAAAAGTTCTTGATTTTGAGGGTTGATTCATTATTTTTTAGGTTATTTTGGCGATTTGATCGCCCAGATAAGTTTGTATGATGTTGTTGAGTTAGTACGAGTGTTTGGTTAGGAGCCGCGAGTGCTCAAGAGTGTTTCAGATGTGTTTTGGGAGGTTTTGAACTTATAAAATAATTGCAGGTTTTTGCTGTTCAATGCCAACAAATTTTATTCCTCGCGTTTGCGTGGGCCCTCTCGCGAACGCGTAAGGCAAGTCTCCTAGGTGCCAAACTTCTTCTTTGCGAATGCGAAGCTTGAGTCGCGAACGCGAGGCTAAAGGGGGGATACCCTTCGCGAACGGGACATATCACACGTGAATGCAATGACTTGTGAGCCTGGGCAGGGGGGGTGTATTAAACCTACGCGAACGCGATCATAGGGTCGCGAACGCGAAGGCTCGGGGAGCTGATGCTCCGCGAACGCTAGCAGTTTATCGCAAACACAAAGGTCACTTAAGCTGGCTTCATCGCGAACGTGACAGGCCTTTCACGAACGCGATGAAGGCTTGTCCAATGCTTTTTAAAAGAGAACCAAAAATGAGATTTCATAAAAAAAATTCATAAACCCTCCAATTAGCCAATCAACTCGTGAGACTGGATGTGTCTGTGCCCAGTTATGTGTTAGCTTGAACGGTCGCTCGTTCTTTATTATTGGAGCATATCCGTGATCGGTAGTATGATGATCCCCATTTGTGTGTCCTTAGAGACACGGTGCGATGCGGAGGTGCTAGGAAGGTTACCTTAGACGATGATGGAGTTTTGAGATTGTAGGGTCGAGTATGTGTGCCTAATGGTGATGGGCTCTGAGAGTTGATTTTGGAGGAGGGCCATAGCTCCTGGTACTCTATTCAACTAGGCTTTGCAAAGATGTATCAGGATTTGCGGCAGCATTATTAGTGGCGTAGAATGAAGAAGGATATCGTAACATATGTGGCTCGTTGTTTGAATTGTCAGCAGATTAAGTACGAGCATAAGAGGCCTGGTTGTTTATTTTAGAGTATTGAGCTTCCCGAGTGAAAGTGGGAGCGAATCACTATGGACTTAGTTACTAGACTCACGCTGACTCGGAACAAGCTAGACGCAATATGGTTCATTGTTGATAGGCTGACCAAGCCAACGCATTTCATTCCTATCGCAGTTTCCTATTCTTTTGAGAGGTTATCTCAGATCTTTATTCGAGAGTTTGTTCGCCTTCATGGTATGCTCATATCTATCATTTCGGATCGGGGTACAGAGTTTAGCTCGCGCTTCTGGAGAGTAGTTTAGCGTAATTTGGGCACACGGGTTGAGTTGACCACGCATTTCATCCCTAGACAAACGGTCAGTTCAAGCGGACTATTAAGATTTTGGAGGTTATGCTCCAAGCTTGTGTTATTGACTTCGTAGATTCGTGGGATCTATTTTTTCCTTTAGCAGAGTTTGCCTACAACAATAACTACCATCCAAGCATCTAGATGGCTCATTATGAGGCTTTATATGGTAGGCGGTGTCGGTCTCCGGTTGAATGGTTTGAGCCGGGAAAGGCTTGGTTGTTGGGTATGGATCTGGTTCAAGAGGCCTTGGACAAGGTCGGGATCATTCAGGATAGGCTTCGTTCAGCTCAGTCCAGATAAAAGAGTTACGCAGACCGCAAGGTTCGAGAAGTGTCTTTCATGGTCGATAAAAGGGTATTGCTTCGAGTGTCGCTTATGAAGGGCATGATGATATTTGGGAAGAAGGGCGAGCTTAGACCTAGATTTATTTGTCCATTCGAGATTCTTGATAGAGTGGGAGAGGTGGCTTATAGACTGGCATTTCCATCGAGCTTATCAACTTAGCATCCACTATTCCATGTGTTCATGTTTCGCAAGGTATCACGACGATCCAACCCACGTGTTAGATTTCAGCACTATCCAATTGGACAAGGACGTATCTTTTGAGGAGGAGCCTGTTGTTATTCTAGACTGGCAGGTTCGTCAGCTGAGTTTGAAGTGTTTCCCTTCTGTTCGTATTCAGTGGAGAGGTCAGCCTCCTGAGGCATCGACCTGGGAGTCCGAGTTTGATATGCGGAGCTGTTATCCTCGTCTTTTCCCTGACTCAGGTACTTCCTTCTTCTATCAGTTCGAGGATGAACAATTATTTTAGAGGTGGAGAATGTGATGACCAGATGTTTTAATTGAATTTTGTGTCTCCGAGGCCTTAAAAACTCATTTAGAGTTACCTCGATTTGTGTACATTATCCGAGCGCGTAGTTGGAAAGCTTAAATATGAAATTCTGTGAAAAATGTTAAGGTTTGATGTTAAAATAAATAAATTTTTTTGTGATCAATATTTTGGGCAAACGGATCTGAACCCATGATTTGACGGTCCCGGAAGGCCCGTAGGAAAATATGGGACTTGGGCATATGTCCGGAATCAAATTTCCAAGGTCCCAACCACGAGAAATAAATTTTTAAGTAAAAGTGTTAAAGAAAATTTGAAATGAAAATTGATTAGAACGTGTTGGTATCGGGCCCGTATTTTGATTACGGTACCCGGTACAGGTCTTAAATATGGTTTAAGTCCTTTCTGTAAAATTTGGTTAAAAACAGATGTCGTTTGACATGATTCGAATTTGAATTTCTAAATTTGAAACTTGATGAAGTTTGAGGAAAAGTTCTTGATTTTGAGATTTGATTCATTATTTTTTAGGTTATTTAGGCGATTTGATCTCACGGATAATTTTGTATGATGTTGTTGAGTTAGTACGAGTGTTTGGCTAGGAGCCCTGAAGGCTCGGGAGCGTTTCGAGCGTGTTTTGGAAGGTTTTGAACTTATAAAAAATTGCAGGTTTTTGTTGTTCAGTGGCGAGGGATTTTGTTCTTCTGTCACGACCCTAGTTCACCAATTGTGAACCTGTCGTGATGTCACCCAGTCCCCACGACTAGGTAAGCCTAACACGTTGCGGAATCTATAAGTTATAATACTTAAATAAGAAACAGCGGAAAATAACATAAAAGATATGTAATCCGTGCCGCTTAGCACATACATCCGTCACACAATAAATAAAACACTACCAAGATCCGGAACCCCACGGTAACACAGACTAAAAGAGAAATACAACTGTGGCTCTATGTGTAAAGAGTATCTAACAACGAAATGAAGAAAAATGTCAACTAGTAATAGTAGAATAGAAGGGAAGCCTCCGGATCCGCGGACGTAGCAGATCATACCTCGAAGTCTCCCAGAAAGCTGCAGAATCACCTAGTACGAGCCTCCTCTGATGTACCTGGATCTGCACAACAAAAGTGTGCAGAAGAGTAGCATGAGTACACCACGGCGGTACTCAGTAAGTGCCAAGCCTAACCTCGATGGAGTAGTGACGAGGAAGGTCAGGGCCCTACTGAGAAACAATAATAATATGATGATAACAAAATAAACAGTTTAACAGATAACAACAAAATTTCCAAAATAACAACATTTACGATGTTTACTGAAACTGTCTACAATCAAGCTAATAACAAATAACCAACTCAAATAAACAAATCCAGGATCCGTGGGAATTGAACCCACAGTCCCATTCTCAGTACCCCTGGGTCTCCGGGAATCGAACCCGCAGCCCATGTCTCAATAATATCTCAATAACTCAGGATCTCCGGGAATCGAACCCGTAGTCCCTACCAATAACTCAGGATCTCGGGAATCGAACCCGTAGTCCCTACCAATAACTCAGGATCTCGGGAATCGAACCCGTAGTCCCTACCAATAACTCGGGATCTCGGGAATCGAACCCGTAGTCCCTACCAATAACTCAGGATCTCGGGAATCGAACCCGTAGTCCCTACCAATAACTCAGGATCTCGGGAATCGAACCCGTAGTCCCTACCAATATCACGCCGGGTCTCCGGGAATCGAACCCACAGCCCTGGGTCTCCGGGAATCGAACCCGCAGTCCACAAGCACAACCAATTAAGGAATCCACAAAGAGAATAATTATGCTTAACTATAACTTCACCGAAAAATAGTGCCAATAATTAACAAGGAGTTCAAATAAGGCAATTAGGCAACTAAACAGTTAAGTGCTACCTAATCATGCTCTTCTAACCACTACCAGGTAAAATATCAAATTAACAACCAAAGACAGGGATATCGCTCATCGAACATTTTTGAATAAAGTACGTGTTCAACAACCAGCGCATGTACACGCCCGTCACCTCGCGTACAAGGCATTTAAACTATCACATAATATCCTAGGGGTGAAAATTCCCCACACGAGGTTAGACAAGCCACTTACCTCAATTCCGGTACAAAACCGCTAAGAAACAACCCTCTTGCCGCGAATGTCGGCCTCCACAAGTGTAGTATCTGATAAAAATCAATAGAATCACATCAAAATAGGCCAATTGGGCATTATCCAATCAAATTAACTCAAAATACACCAAAACCCACAAGTTGCCAAAACCCGACTTCCGGTACGCTTATCGAAAAATCACGAAAATTATATATTCGGGTTCCTTATCTCAATACGAGTCCGTGCATATAAAATTTATCGAAATCGGACTCCGTTTGCCCGTTCAAATCAAAGATTTTCTAACATTTAGGCCTAGGGCTCAAACCCACCTTTAATGTTCCAATTTCAGTGAAATAATCATGGATTTCATGATAAACCAACGAATTAAGGTTAGGAAACTTACCCCCGATGATTTCCCGGTGATATCCCAGCGTTTCCCCTGTGAGCACGTGATTTTTGCCTTACCTGAGAAGTACTCCCAGAAAATTCAAAATAAAATTAGTTTCGTGTTGGGCATGATTTTTGTGATTTTGTGTTATTTTATCTTTTTTGTGTGCACGTTTATTTATTTAAATTAAAAATACAAAAATATATGCTAGGTTTTGCATTTTTAGCGTTTGATATCGAAGTCATGTGATTTACATTTTTAGGTGATATGTAATTATGTACGTTAATTGTAGTAAAAAATAGCGGTGTTATAGGTTAGTATATATACATATGTGTGTATATATATATATATGTATATATATATATATATATATATATATATATATATATATATATATATATATATATATATATACACATACACATATAGTACATCATGAAGATCCGATCTGGGCCAAAACTTAGTCTAAAAACCAGGCCCAAACGAATTTCCTCTAATCCAGCCCAAATACCCGTCCAAGCTTCAGCCTGTGTAACGCTTGATCGGGACCGTTGGATTTTATTATCCAACGGCCCAGATTAATCCTTTAATTCCAAAATACATTCAGCCTATGACTTGACCAAACGACGTCGTTTGGTTTAAGTGAGGGGATCCTGATCGTTGATCGTAAATGATCCAACGATCAGGATTCAATCTCATATCTCGTATATAAGGCTCATTCCATACCCCGCCCCCCCAAGCCAGACCCCCCCCTCTCCCTGCATCTCCCTCAGAAGCTCTCAAAGACCCGGCGTAACGCCGCCCTAACGCCGCCGTGCCCCGCCTGCCGGAAATCGCCTCACGGCGGTTCCGGTAGGCCAACGGCCACCAAACCAATGCCAAAATCTTCCCCTCACCTCACCCGTTACGAACCCGGCCTCCGCTAACCTCGAATCACTCCGGAGCTCCTCGAATCTTCATTTGAAGATTCGAGTCAAACTCGAACCAATGCCAAATCACCCCAAACTCACCCCAAACCCTCACATGGCCTCCCTCGTACCCCCGCCGGCTTTCGTTTACCTCGAATCTAACCAGAAATGCAAAAGCCCCAAATCCGAGCCCAAGAACCCTAGAATTTCAAGATTAGGGATTTTGTCCGCGTTTAAGAATTTGGAGTCAATAGGCTCTAATTGGAGTGTTTTTCGTTCGAAAAACACTTCAATTAAAGCGTGTTCACTTCAAAAATGCAATCTCAAGTCCGTGGAAGCCCGAGTTTGTTCGAGTCCGGATTGTCTTCATTAGGTATTTCAATCTTCTTCTGTTTTTAGTTATTGTTGTGTTCTTTGTTTGGTTTAGCCGTTAGTTGTTCCCTTTTGTGCTTAAATTTTATTTTTGTTTCTTTTGTGAGAGGTCTGTCCTTCTACCCCTTAAGACCCTTATTTGGTCATTCTCATTTTGTTTGTTGTTGGAAAATGTTTGTTATAGAATGAGTAGTCGTCTCGATCAATATTGTCAAGCGTTTAATTCTGCATTTTTCTTGTTTACCTGAAATTGTTGAATCACTGACTCGACGATTGAATTGTTACCAATTGTACCTGTTGTATGCTGTGATCGATTCAACAAATGTCGTCGAATACTTAGTTTCAATTGTTGCCGAGATTTTTTATTCACTGTTTCATCGGCTAAAATTGTTATCACTGTGATGTGTTGTAACTGATTAGATTTTACTATACTAGATGATGTTACCATTGGGTTTGCTGGTTGTGGGATTCTGGAGTTTAGTATTAGGGTTGAATAAATCCATTTGTTTAATCCCTCACCCATAAGATGGCCTAGTGGAACCTGCACAGCAGGGCATCCCACTGAGGTTCCTGCCACCAGCATTGTTTAATGCTTGAGTCCATACATTGGACAGTAGATAGTGGGGTTCAGGGAATAGGGATGGGCAGAGGGGAGTTTCTGAGTCTTCTGGCTTTTAGGAGCTCTTCTAACTATAAGTATAAGGGGCTAACTGGAGAGCAGAAGGACAGACATTAGAGAGTACCTGGAGATACAAAGACTTTAAGACAGTGATAGCTAGAGAGTACCTGGAGAGAAAATAGGCATCAGGGATTCATTTTCCTTACACAAAAAAAAAAAAAGATACAGAAAAGAAGCTACTGTTTCATTGGCTCTGGTCACTGCTTCGATTGTTTGCTTCAGTGGTTGAGTGTTTGGCCATTGTTGTTGTGGTGTTTGTGTCTGTGTGGCTGCTGGTCCAGTGCTGTGGCTATGCTACTGTTTTAACTGGTCCATTGTTGTTGCTGTGGTGTTCATTTGGTGCTGTTGGTCAGTAGTGTTGCTGCTCTTGGTCGTTTGTGTTGCTGGCTGGTCTATAGTGTTGCTGCCTGGGTTGGTTGTTGCTGTTGTTTCATTGTTGCGTTGCTGGCTGGTCTGTTGTGTTGCTGCCTGGGTTGATTGTTGTTGTTGTTCCATTGTTGGTTGCTGTTTGTGTCTATAGTGGTGCTGCCTGGTTGGTTTTGTTGCTGTCAATCCAGTTTGTTGTTGGCTGCTGTGGTTAACCGCCATTGGTTATTGGTCTACTGTTTTAGCTGGTCTATTGTTGTTGCTGGCTGGTCTATAGTATTGCTGCCTGGGTTGGTTGTTGCTGTTGTTTCATTATTTTTGTTGGCTGTTGGTCTATTTGATTGCTGGTCTATTGGTTACTGGTTTACTGTTGCTGTTACTGTTCCTGTTACTGTTGCCGCATTGCCATTGCTCACTCTTCCTTGTTCTTCCGCATTCCAGGTACACACCTCTGTTATTGTAGTTCCTTGGTTCGAAAAGAATGAAGTTTGAAGCTTATGCATAAAGTCTATTGAAACATGTAGTCGTCTAAAGTTCTTATGTTTAATTACATTCTGTTATTCTCCAATTAAGCTTGTATTGCTAGTCTTGGTTATGGAAAAGTGTAGCTAGGCCAAAGATACACTGTCGCTAGATAAGCACGTAAACCTGAATTAGTCTGTTGTATCTCTATTCAATCTTCTCTGCTCGTGTGTGTAATCTCCAAATCTGTTAACGTTAGACCTTATGCTAAAAGCAAGATTAGCTAGGGAGTTGTTACTCAACGGAATGACGTAATTAGATTAAAAAGAGTCGGGGCGCATTTCATGTGACCCGACCCCAATTTTGGGCAAGAGTAAACAAAGCGTGTCAGGGAACCACAGGCGCATTTCATGTGGTGTGGTTCGTAGCAAGTTTTAAATAATTTGGAATCAACTCTTAAGTAAAATACAGTGGGATGTAGTTCGCTTTAGATTTGAATCAAAGGTGCGCCTCACCCAATAGTTACACTAATCGCACAGCCCTTCATAAATGTGCATATAAAATACTTAGATTTTGAGATGCGTCGTTTCTTAACGAATATCACGCCCTTCTCAACAGTGTAAATAAGTAGTCGATCCGGGCGCATATTTTAGTTCTATCCTCTTAAATACGGGTGTGCATTTCATGCGACCCGAATCCAAACCCCGAAATGTTGAATAAGAATATGTCGAGGATCCGGGTGCATTTCATGTGACGTGATTCGAAAGCATATTTTTAAGCAACTTTCTCTTTCGTAAGTCATAACCAATAATAAAAGCGGTAAAGGGATATTAACTTGCACTAAGTACATAATTGTAAAAAGCGGATAGATAAGCCAAACACGACAGTTGAGCGACCGTGCTAGAACCACGGAATTCGGGAATGCCTAATACCTTCTCCCGGGTTAATAGAATTCCTTATCCGGATTTATGGTTCGCGGACTGTTAAATAGAGTCATTCTTTTCCTCGATTCGGGATTTAACCGGTGACTTGGGACACCATAAATCTCCCAAGTGGCGACTCTGAAATAATTAAAATAAATCCCATCTCGATTGTCCTTTAATTGGAAAAACTCTTCGCATCCTTGCGGGTGCGTAAAAAAGAGGTGTGACAGCTCTGGCGACTCTGCTGGGGACAATGATCAGAATTCGAGCTCGGAATAACTGTTGTATTTGGCTATTTTATTATTATCTGATCCTTTTACATGTTGGCATCAATGTGCAAAATGTTGTTTTTACTGCTTTGATATTTTTTTGAACTGTACATATAAATTGTGCCGAAACCAATCTCCTCTTCGAGTCTTCTAAATCATGAAGAAGGGTGCACTTCGTGTGACTTCTTTTCTGTGTAGTGTCTAATTCCCATTTTAGAACGAGGTTTGGATAAGTTGCAAAACCGGTGAAGCTTCTGGTATTCCCGGGTTGCTGCCTCCTCCTCGGCTCGAGCTGTCCGCTCGGGTAAGCCAAGTCTAGAACAGATAAACCCAGGTTTTTAAACCTGGAATAACAAAGCTTCATGCCGGATCCCTAGTAGGAAACGTTTATTTGCATCATGTCGCATTTTGGCTTAGGGGACTCAACACAGGGGTTGGGTCCGTCTAGGACAGGTGACCTGAAATGAACAGACTATCCTGCTGCATCCCGTTTGTCTTGCGCATTTATCTGTTATAGACTTGCATGCCGACCGGCTTTTAGAGATTAAAAAAAAAAAAAAAAAAAAAAAAAAAAAATGTGTTTTGTTCTTAAGATAGAAATAGCTTATTTGTTTTCCTTTAGTAAAATGAATAAATAAATGATGTCGTTTGTTTCGTCAAAACCGAACTACGGGGGTTTGATTCTCATCGGATGTGAGATACGTAGGCAACCTCCATCGGGTCCAACTTCACCTTTTGAAAAAATGGCCGAAAAATCAAAACTAACTTTTGTACTAAATAAGTCGGTGACGCTGTTTTTAAAAAATAGCCACATGTTCCCGAAAGGGACGCCGGAAGGCTAATTTTGTATAAACGGCCACCTTTGGGTCAATTTTTGGTTTCGATCAATTTACCCCACAGCCTTAAAAGCCTTCGTCCCCGAGACGTTGAAAGGCCGTGATTGAAAACGGATTTTTTATTTTTATTTCTAGCAAAAAACAAAGTTGTTTTTCTTATTTAAATCACCTTAATAAATGTGCAGGATGAGCACGAATCAGAATAAATCATTTTCAATCTTTAGTGAGGTCCCTCAGCCGCTCCGTATATGGTGGAACAATATGGAAGACAGTAGCAAAAAGGTAGTAGGGAGAATTTTGGGAGGTTTGGTTGATCTGTTGAATATCGAGCCAAGGGAAGACATCATCAAGGCACTGGTATCTTTCTGGGATCCGACCCGCAATGTGTTCCGTTTTGTTGACTTTGAACTGACGCCCACATTAGAGGAAATTGCGGGCTATGCAGGACTAAATGGGAAATTAAGAGGGCAATACCTGCTCTCACCAAGACCGGTATCTCCACATGGGTTTCTGGATTTGCTGAGCATTAGTCGGAAGGTGAAAAATGATGATCTGCTGAAAGGGTGTTGCGATCTCCAATTCTTATATCAACGGTACGGCGCTCCTCGGGGTTTTGAAGAGTCAAACCTTGGACTGACTCACGCAGGGAATAGAACCAAGTGGGAGGCCATACGAATTCTAGCATTCATAACGACATTCTTGGGGATTGTGATTTGTCCGCGCGAAGATAAGAAAATAGAGATAAGTCCGGTAGGAATAGCCGATGTTGCAATCAAAAAGGCTACCAGCACGGTGGTCCCTTTGGTTTTGTCCGAAATCTATCGAGCCTTGACTGTATGCCGAGAAGGGGGCAATTTCTTCCAAGGTTGCAATCTGTTGCTCCAATTATGGATGCAAGAACACCTCCATCACCGAACACAATACATGAACCATGGGTTGACCGGAAAAAACTGTATCGGGGGTTTCGAAGAACGGATGATGGGTGCTGTATTCCCTGAAGGCGTCGAGGCATGGCTTGCACGACTGAGCTCAATAGAAGCCGATCGGATTGAATGGGCATTCGGGTGGTTACCCGATACTGAAGTAATATATATGGCAGCCGAGGAGTGTTATATCCTTCTGATGGGGATCCGCGGTGTCCAACCATATGTCCCTCACCGTGTATTACGTCAACTAGGAAGGTTTCAGGTTATTCCTACCGATCAAGACCTGAGGAAGTACGCCATTGAGTTGAGCCCAGGAGTCGTATTCCCCGAAAGAGAAGATTAGAAGGCTGTGGCACGAATGTCGGTTCCTCGAGCCTAAAACCATGGTCCGGGAACTAGCTAAGGGAGAGGTGGACCCAAAGTACAACGTGTGGTTCGGGAAAAGATTTCGGATTCGTCGGAAATGTTCTAAAAGAGCCCATGTCCAACAGTTCACGGAAGATTCACAGGAACAATGGAGTTGGCTAGCAAAGGAGGAGGGGTACAGGACGAAGATTGGTAGGATAGAACAGCAAGTCCGGGACCTTCAATTCAAGAAGAACATGCAAGCTGCCGCCGACGAAGGAGACAAAAGAAGTTGGCACAAGAAAATGACTTCTTGAGAGCTCAAATCCAGCAAATGAAAAGGGATGCTGACAGACAGTTGAGGAGTCGGGCCGACGAAAAATTGATAAAGGGTCTGAAAAGCCAAGTCACCGATATCCGAAGAGAATTGGACGAGTCAAAAGCCCAGACAACGAGGATCCGGGCTAGCTGGAGAAAGGAGGCACATCAACATGCACTTCACCTAAAACGGGTGGAAGAAGATTACACCGAGATCATCACTAGTCTGAGGGAAGCAAATGTTGTCCTCAGGGAGCGGGTTTTCAAGCAAGCCCAAGATGCCAGAACGGACCTCGACCGTTGCCACAATTTGATGGCCCGACTGCAAGGACAAGTGGATAGGCTCCTAGACCAAGTCACCAACAATGCTCGAAGATTGGGGACGAAAAACCAGCAGATAGAGCGGTTACTCGGAGAAAGGGACATGATCAAGGACAGAATTGGAGAAATCGGGCACTATGTCACCATGAAGTGCCTAGCTTGTGAACGAATGCCCCGCGCCGACCTTTTCGCTTCAATTATGGGTTATGTTCATCGGATCATGGAAGAGTTGAGGGAACTGCACAAGGACCTCACACCAAGGCCCGCGGCAAGGCCGAATGATGCCTCGCGGGCCCCCAGGGATTTTAGGGCATTAGATTTTTGATTGAAAATGTATTTTGAAATGTTGAGTCAAGCTAGTTGGCATTTTATCTTTACTTTCCCAAGTCAAGCATTTTCTTTTGTTTTGCTGATTGTTGTAAGACGTGTTGTGTAACTACACGGTTTTATTTGATATAAAAGTTACTGAATTTTGCCACAATCTTGTTACCAGAACTACGCTCGGTCTGATTCACGCGGGGTCGTGATACGTAGGCAATCCACATAAGATTCGACCACCACTAAAAAGAAAGGAAAAGAATCCAAAGGTTAAATAACAATAAGGCTTGCAAAGATAGTAGAAAAAGAAAAAAAAAAGAGGAAAAAGGAAAAGAAAAAGAAAAAGAAAAAGGGCCGGAATGACGCATGTTAAGAGTACATGTAGAAAGGGTTATTTGGTTAGGTGCATTGCATCCAACGTGCTATAACATATCTGTCAAACTCGGTGAACTAACAAGTTTGTTGCGTATTCCGGAAAGTTTAGCAGTTGGTTTGACAGAATATACTGGCCAGCCATCACTACCGCACTAGATCCAAAGGACCAGTTACAGTAAGCATGTCGAGTTCTGGCAAGAGTCTCGAGGAAGAAAAATCCGAGCTACAAATCATGAAAGAAGAGGTAGACCGGTTAAAACAACGGATAACAGAGATGCACCTGGCCTGGGCCAGGGAACAGTCTTCACCAAACCGCCCTACTCTCGCCTCAGCTCCGGAACATCCGCCCATCGATCCTTCAACAAGCGCCCCGAGCTATCCATACTTTCAGGGGGAAAACCCATATGCCACCCACATTCCACCAGCCAAACCAAATCCTCCTCCAGTCACCCCTGTTTTGTGGCACCTCCACCTGCTCCTCTGCAAAGGCCGGCCAGCGAGCCATATGTTCAGATCCATGACAACTCTTACTATCCTCCAGAGCCTACTTTCAGGGCTCCTGAACCACAATCACATACACCTCATTGGGATAATCCGGCAGAACCGGAAAAACACTTCCAAAATTCGGAACACGAGGAAGTTGTCAGAAAAGTTAAAAGCCTGGAGCAATCCTTCAAGAACATGCACGGTTTAGGCAACCAGGTCAGCGTCGCCTACAAAGATCTATGTCCATTTCCGGACGTCCAGTTGCCAGCAGGATTTAAAATGCCCAAATTCGACCTATACGAGGGGCATGGTGACCCAGTGGCCCACCTGCGGGGGTTTTGCAGTAAAATGAGAGGGGCCGGAGGACGGGACGAACTTCTGATAGCTTACTTCGGCCAGAGTCTGGGAGGATCGGCGCTGGAGTGGTACACTAGACAGGATCCCGGTAGATGGTTTACGTGGGATGATTTGGCTCAAGCTTTTATCGGCCAGTTCCAGTACAATCTTGAGATAATCCCCGACCGCCTATCATTGCTAAAACTAGAGAAGAAGCCTGCTGAAAGCTTCAGGGAATTTGGTTTCCGATGGAGGGAACAGGCGGCCAGGGTGGATCCACCGATGAGAGAGAGCGAGATGGTGGACTACTTCTTGCAGACATTAGAGCCCACCTACTTCGGACATCTGGTAACGTCCGTAGGCAAATCATTCACCGAGGTGATAAAAATGGGGGGCATGATCGAGGAGGGTTTGAAGGCCAACAAGATCATGAGTTACTCAGCACTGAAAGCCACCACTCAGGCTATCCAAAGTGGTACTGGAGGAGTACTGGGGAAAAAGAGGAGAGAGGAAGTTGCGGCCGTCGAGTCCGGGGCATGGTTCAGAAATAGAGGCCCCGCACCCCAATATAGCCCACCCCAACCTCACCACCAAAACTACTCTCACAACCCATATAGCCACCCGCAACATTACTATCCCGCACCTGATCCCCATTTTACTGTCCACCATGCACAGTCCTATTCTGCACCTCCCGTTCATGCACCGTGGCGTGCACCGAACCCCCAGAACAATCATCCACCCCCAAGAGCTTACAGAAACCCCTCGGGCGCGAGTTTCCGTCCCGAACCAAGCATTCAGGGGCGACAGGGCGCCGAGGCCAAAGACTTTCACTCCCTTAGGAGAGTCTTACACCAATCTGTTCCACCGGTTGAAGCAAGTAGGGTTGCTAAATCCGGTTGAAGCTAAGCTACCAAACCCCCTCCCGAAGAACCTGGACCATTCAGTGAATTGCGCCTACTGCTCGGGATGTCCGGGACATGATACGGAAAAGTGTTGGAGGCTGAAGACGGCCATCCAGGAGCTCATTGACACCCGCAGGATCGAGGTCCAGACTCCAACAGAGCCCAACATCAACCAAAACCCGCTTCCAACTCATCATGAGACCAATATGATCGAGTTGGTACAGGCGGAGGAAGGAAAGGAGAAAGCCTCTCAGACTGTAATGATGATTAAGTCTAGCGGGGCAGGAACGAGAAAAGGGCCAAGCTTTGATGAGTCGCCCAGTTGCAAGAAGGACATACCAGGAGAGTCGGAAGCAGGAAAGGAAAGTGTGAACGAAGTACCGGTGAAGCCGGCCAAGATAGTTGTACCGGGGGCAGCAATCAAGCCCATCTTGACAGTAGCAGGCGTTCGAATGGATCCTTTCATCATCCAGCCAGCAACACAGCTGCCAGTAACTGATAGCCGGGCCGTCCCATGGAATTATGCTCGGATTACAACGACCTACAGAGGAAAGGAGGTAAAAGAGGAAGTTTGTGAAGCCCAAGGGTTGACCCGCTCGGGGAGATGTTTTGCCCCTGCGGAATTGAGGAAGACCACTCCGGCAGTATTGAAAAAGCCGGTCACTGATGAAGAGGCGGAAGAATTCTTGAAAAAGATGAAGCTGCATGACTACTCTGTCTTAGAGCAGTTGAAGAAGACTCCGGCGCAAATATCATTGCTATCCTTGCTGATACATTCTGAAGAACATCGGCAAGCATTGATGAAAGTCCTGAATGAGGCACATGTACCGGATAAAATCTCGGTAAGCCATTTGGAGAAGATCACCAATCGGATCTTCGAAGCAAATCGGATCACCTTCACCGATGACGAGTTGCCTGAGGAAGGCACTGAGCATAACAGGGCTTTATATCTTACGGTGAAGTGTGAAGAGGCGGTGGTTACCAAAGTCCTTGTCGATAATGGGTCCAGTGCTAACATTTGTCCTCTCTCTACACTGGACAAATTAAAAGTAGACATCGGCAGGGTACGCGAGAACAGGGTATGTGTTCGAGGGTTTGACGGAGGAGGCAAAGCGTCGGTTGGTGACATAGTGTTGATCTTGACGATTGGGCCAGTGGAGTTCACCATGGAATTCCAAGTGCTGGACATGGTGGTGTCATATAACCTCCTAATAGGGCGACCATGGATCCATGCCGCAAGAGCAGTTCCATCCAGCTTGCACCAACTCGTCAAGTTCGAGTGGGACCAACAGGAGATCGTCGTCCATGGAGAGAACGATCCACAATCGGGCACCATCATTCCCTTTGTTGAAACAGAAGAAGATGTTGGGCCGTGGGTATATCAGGTCTGCGATGTGGTGTCCGCCCACCGAGTTCCGGAAGGGGAAATGCATTCCCGGCGACAAAACAATTACTGCGGATGTCATGGTGGCGCATGAAATGTTGAGACATGGTTTCATACCCGGTAAAGGTCTAGGTGCATCTCTGCAAGGAATCATACAACCGGTATCGGTGGTCGAAAACTTGGGAACCTTCGGCTTGGGATTCCAGCCAACCTCAGAGGACATCCGGCGAGCAAAGAGGAGTAAGCAGAAGACATGGGTGCTCCCAAAGCCTTGTTCCACGCCTTTCCCAATCTTTTGTCAGGTCCGGAGCAAGAGGATATCCAGCGACAAAGATTCCCGGTCCTACGATCAAGCCAGACGAAGAGTTCTTCGGGAAGTTCGAGGACCTATTCACAGATGTATGTATGCTCGAGGATGGTGAAGGATCCAGTCACGCCGAGATACAGTTTGTGGGACCAAAGGCAAAACTGAATAACTGGAAGGCTACTCCTCTCCCCGTCCGGAAGGAGTCTTGGTAGTTTGTCTTGGATTGTTTTTCTTTCGAAATGTTGTGTTGGGGGTTTGTCCCCGGAGTAAAATCCCGTTGTTTTGTTCATTTTTGATTTAAGTTTGCAGTTTGTTTTCCCTTTGTACAATTCCCATCAATGAAATTTGGTTCCTTCGTGTCTAATTTTGTTTATCTTTTTCCTTCTTTTACTTTTCTGAACAGCTTTCTTGCAATTGATCCTAATGATATGGCGTGCTTAAAGATTAATCAACCCAGTCTAGAAAGTCAATCGGGTTTGGAAATAATAACGCATGAAATAAGAAGTGACGAGAGTGAGTCAGAGTACGGCGATGATGAAGCCGTAGAAGAAATCGGGGAAGAATTAAGTCACTTCGAGGAAAAACCCAAACCAAATTTAAATGATACTGAGGCCGTTAATCTAGGGAATGCGGATGACGTCAAAGAAACCCGGATAAGTGTCCATATTGAACCCAATCTGAGAGAAGAATTGATCAAAACACTCATGGAGTTTAAAGATATTTTCGCATGGTCGTACGACGACATGCCAGGACTCAGCACTGATCTAGTGGTTCATAGATTACCCACCGATCCGGCATATCCTCCCGTCAAGCAAAAGCTGCGGAAATTCAAGACGGAGATGAGTGTGAAGATTAAGGAGGAGGTAACCAAGCAGTTGCAGGCGAAAGTCATTCGTGTCACTCGATACCCTGAATGGTTGGCTAACGTAGTACCGGTGCCAAAGAAAGACGGAAAGATCAGAGTATGCGTGGACTATCGCAATCTCAACAAGGCAAGTCCTAAGGATAATTTCCCACTTCCCAATATCCATATCCTGATTGATAATTGCGCCGGACGCGAAATTGGATCCTTTGTGGATTGTTATGCGGGATATCATCAGATTTTGATGGATGAAGAGGACGCAGAAAAGACGGCTTTATCACACCGTGGGGGACTTATTGCTACCGAGTGATGCCGTTTGGTTTGAAGAATGCGGGAGCAACATATATGAGGGCGATGACTACGGTATTCCATGACATGATACACAAGGAAATTGAAGTGTACGTGGATGATGTGATCGTGAAATCCAGACGTCAAGAGGACCATGTTGCTGACCTCAGGAAGTTCTTTCAAAGACTCCGAAGGTACGACATCAAGCTTAATCCGGCCAAATGCGCATTCGGAGTTCCATCGGGAAAGCTGCTAGGATTCATCGTCAGCCGACGGGGCATTGAGTTGGACCCATCCAAAATCAAGTCCATTCAGGAGTTACCCCCGCCAAAGAATAAAACAGAGGTAATGAGTCTGTTGGGAAGGTTGAATTACATCAGTAGGTTTATTGCCCAGCTTACGGCAACCTGTGAACCCATATTCCGCCTATTGAAGAAAGACGCTGCGATAGAATGGACGGCAGAATGTCAGGAAGCGTTTGACCGGATCAAAGGGTATCTGTCAAATCCACCCGTACTAGTTCCGCCTGAGCCAGGTAGGCCCCTGATTCTTTATCTGACGGTCTTGGAGAATTCGTTTGGCTGCGTACTGGGGCAGCATGATCTTACTGGCAGGAAGGAACGGGCCATTTACTACCTCGGTAAGAAGTTTACAGTCCACGAGGTCAAGTACACTCATCTAGAAAAGACATGTTGCGCCCTGACTTGGGTAGCCCAAAAGCCGAAACACTATTTGTCTTCTTACACCACTTACCTCATTTCGCGTTTGGATCCGTTGAAGTATATTTTCCAGAAACCTATGCCTACAGGGAGGTTAGCAAAATGGCAAATATTACTTACGGAGTTCGACATCATATACGTGACAAGGACGGCCATGAAAGCTCAAGCCCTGGCCGATCACTTAGCCGAGAATCCCGTTGACGACGAATACGAACCTTTGAGGACGTATTTTCCAGATGAGGAAGTATTGCAGATTGAGGGGTTAGAACTAACCAAGGATCCAGGATGGGAGCTCTTCTTCGATGGAGCGGCAAACGCAAAAGGAGTCGGAGTAGGGGCCGTGCTCATATCTGAAACAGGACATCATTATCCTGTTACTGCCCAACTGCGTTTTCATTGTACCAATAATATGGCCGAGTACGAGGCATGTATCTTGGGGTTGCGATTAGCGGTGGACATGGATGTACGGGACGTCTTGGTCTTGGGGGACTCGGACCTTCTAGTACATCAGATTCAGGGAGAATGGGAAACCAGAGATTTAAAGCTTATCCCATATCGTCAGTGTTTGCATGATTTGACCAAACGCTTTCGATCGGTAGAATTCAGGCACATCCCAAGGATGCATAATGAGGTTGCCGACGCGTTGGCTACTTTAGCGTCGATGCTACATCACCCGGACAAGGTTCGTGTCGATCCATTACATATCCAGATCCGGAATCAACATGCTTATTGTAATGTGATAGAAGAAGAGGTGGATGGTGAGCCGTGGTTTCATGATGTCAAGGAATACCTCAGGTTAGGAGTATACCCAGGGCAAGCAACTGGAGATCAGAAGAGGGCTATTCGGCGGTTGGCGAACGGATTTTTCCTTAGTGGAGGGGTGCTGTACAAAAGAACCCCGGATTTGGGATTGTTGAGATGTATAGATGCAAGTCAAGCCACAACAGTGATGACAGATATACACTCGGGAGTTTGCGGACCACACATGAGCGGATACGTATTGGCAAAGAAGATTCTTCGAGCAGGATATTATTGGCTCACTATGGAGCGGGATTGTATAAGTTTCGTGCGAAGATGCCATCGGTGTCAGATACACGGAGATTTGATTCATTCTCCGCCGACTGAATTGCATACAATGTCCGCACCATGGCCGTTTGTCGCATGGGGTATGGATGTTATTGGACCTATTGAGCCTGCAGCTTCCAACGGTCATAGGTTCATTCTGGTAACGATTGATTATTTTACCAAATGGGTGGAGGCCAAAACATTCAAATCAGTGACCAAGAAGGCGGTGGTGGACTTCGTACACTCCCACATCATTTGTAGGTTTGGAATTCCAAAGATGATCATTACGGATAACGGTGCAAATCTTAACAGTGGATTGATGAAAGAGGTATGTCAACAGTTCAAGATTACACACCGAAATTCCACACCGTATCGCCCAAAAGCAAATGGTGCGGTCGAGGCAGCAAACAAGAACATAAAGAAGATATTGAGGAAAATGGTAGAAGGATCTAGGCAATGGCATGAAAAGTTACCATTTGCGCTGTTGGGTTATCGCACTACCGTCCGGACTTCGGTAGGTGCAACTCCTTACTTGTTGGTATACGGGACTGAAGCAGTAATACCCGCAGAAGTTGAGATTCCATCCCTCCGAATCGTCGCTGAAGCTGAGATTGATGACGACGAGTGGGTCAAAACCCGATTAGAGCAATTGAGCTTGATCGATGAAAAGAGATTGACAGCAGTATGTCACGGCCAATTGTATCAAAAGAGAATGGCGAGAGCCTATAACAAGAAGGTACGTCCCAGGAGATTTGAAGTGGGACAGCATGTGCTGAAGAGAGTTCTACCACATCAGGCCGAGGCGAAAGGCAAGTTCGCTCCAAATTGGCAGGGACCATTTGTGGTAACTAGAGTATTATCCAACGGCGCTCTATGTCTGACTGATGTTGAGGGAAGATGCACCGATATGGCTATCAATTCTGATGCAGTCAAGAGATATTATGTGTAATTCTTTAATGCATTCGTCAACGTTTGGTTTCGTTTGTGGGTATTTGGCATTTTTCGGAGAATGAAATGACAGAGGCAATTTTTCTACTACCCAAACACTTTAACCTTTGTTTCCCCATTTGAGCCTTAATTATTCTTTCATATACCCTCTTTCGGAATCATCAAGGAAGATGTGTCAAGAATAAAAAAGAAACAAAGAAGTAATACAAGAAAAGTGAACTACGTTCGACCTGATTCCTCGAGAAGGATACGTAGGCGCCACACGGCTCGGTCATAATAAAATAAAAATCAAAAAATCCCCCAAGCAACAAAACTGGGGCAGAAGTCATTGTTTCGTTGGAAATATAGTGTGGATTCCGAAAGTTGTAATAAGCTAACCGTTGAGGCTAAACCCCTTTCTTCAGCCTCACGCGCAGAAACCATATCAAGAACCAGAAAGACCTCTCGATCGGTATTTGAGAAGTGCCAAGTCATGTGAATGAAAGCCAAGAGTGACATCCCGACCCTCGATTGAATCCAGGATGCACAAGCCGAAAGGGGATAACGCTCTAGAGGGAATCTCAGGGGTGATACCCCGCCACAGGGAAAGAAAGCATAAATGAGAGAGTCTTAACGGTGAAAACCCTCGCGGGCACCTTAAGGCGAAGGAAGCTGAGAGAAGTAAAATGAGAGAGTCTTACGGTGAAAACCTTCACGGGCACCTTAAGGCGACGGGAGATGGAGAGAAATGAGAGAATCTCATTAGTGAAAACCCTTTGAAGGGCACTGTGAGGTGACAGGACGAGATGGTTACAAGATGTCTGCATGAGACAGGGTTTGGACATCCGTTTACCTCTAGCAGGACGCGGCATCGGAAAGTGATTGATATGAATAGACTGGGTAGTTTAATCTCAAAGGCGCGGCATAACCATTGGATCAGGCACACATTCAGATAAGTTTTCCTATTTTTGAGTTCAGAAAAGTTTTTCTCTTCTTTTGTCATTTGCGGTCAGTATTCTTTTCTTTTCTTTCATTTTTCGAAAATTGATTTTTCAAAGCTTACTACCAAGTCTCCCAAAGCAGCATATTGAAAGTGAATAGGCATGGAACGAGGCAATAAGACAGAAGTCGTTACGATAGTAAGATTGGGATGACAGGCTGAGTGGAAGGTCCGCAAGAATTACGGGGTATGATGGACACATGTGGCATGTCCGAAAGATGATTTCACGCAACAGGTCACCGGCTAAAAGAGTCGGATCAAACCAAAGATTGGAATAAAAGGAAAGATGAGAGGTCGTTCGGGGAAAGAGCATCATCCCCAGTAAGCGTCAACGTCGCCCTCAAAGTTCGAGAGAGGCCAAGTAGCTGAAGGAGAAAAGAAAATGGCCTCAACAAGAGTGGCACGACCACTCACCGCATTTTGAAACTAACAATTCTTCTTTGATTTAAAAGCAGGAAAAGAGGGTTCGTTGGCAGAAAAGCATACCGTCCAGAAGTTTATCAAACTGGGGCAGAAAATTTTCTCCTGTTGCGAAAATTTTCTTGAAAGCAAAGACCCAGTGGATAAGGGTAGAAAGCAACACAAGATAGGGTGATCTTTGAGCCTGGTATCATCCCCAGCAGTTATTGAAAAATGAAAAAATGGCTTCGAGATTCCTCCAGCAGTATTACATTCCATAATTTGCTCGAGGAAGCAAAAGCGTGAGTCCCAGAGGAGGTATGGGAAGAAGGAAGAGAATAAGGGGTGAAGGAAACAAAGAATGCTTCCTCAGCAGCATCACCCCCAGCAGGCGAGTAAACAGTTCCGAAAATATCCCCAGCAGCCAGAAGAAAAGTAACACGACCTAGGGGAAAGCAATTCCAAGACAGGATAATTCAGAAGTGAAGGTGGTCCGGGAGGTAATGCAGGAACAAGGAAATGGTACCAAGGAAGGTAATCAAGATAGGATGAGATCAGTGAGTAGTAGTTGAAGTCAGGGAGCCCGCCTGGAGAATGGAGTGGCGATTTAATTTTGAAGTAATAGTTGAAGTCAGGGAGCCCGCCTGGAGAATAGAGTGGCGATTTTACTTTTGAAGTAGTGGTTGAAGTCAGGGAGCCCGCCTGAAGAATGGAGTGGCGATTTATTTTGAAATTGTAATTGAAGTCAGGGAGCCCGCCTGGAGAATGGAGTGGCGATTTAATTTTGAAGTAATAGTTGAAGTCAGGGAGCCCGCCTGGAGAATGGAGTGGCGATTTAATTTTGAAGTAATAGTTGAAGTCAGGGAGCCCGCCTGGAGAATGGAGTGGCGATTTTACTTTTGAAGTAGTGGTTGAAGTCAGGGAGCCCGCCTGGAGAATGGAGTGGCGATTTATTTTGAAGTTGTAATTGAAGTCAGGGAGCCCGCCTGGAGAATGGAGTGGCGATTTAATTTTGAAGTAATAGTTGAAGTCAGGGAGCCCGCCTGGAGAATGGAGTGGCGATTTAATTTTGAAGTTGTAATCAAAGTCAGGGAGCCCGCCTGGAGATTGGAGTGGCGATTTTACTTTTGAAGTAGTGGTTAAAGTCAGGGAGCCCGCCTGGAGAATGGAGTGGCGACCTGTTTTAATTTGATAGAGGAAAGCGGTAGAATGTAACAGAAATCTCCGGCATGAGTCCAAGTTCGTAAGAAGAGACGAAGCATCAGAAGGAACGCCAAGTCAGACAAGATGGCAAGGAGCGCGACAAGATCAAGTTAAAAGGATAGATAAGAACTTGTAGTACTGTAACTTAGTCTAGCTTCTTGTTTTGTTGCTGAGTACGGTGTAACAAGGAGATCAGCTAAGCAGTGGCAACAGCAGTAACAGCAGTAATGGCAGTAACAGCGAGATCGCAGCAGTCATGGTAGTCCCAGCTACCAGAACTTCCCGAACTACATTGACCTGATTCCCTTTTTGCCAGGGATATGTAGGAGACCTTTGAAGCAAGGTTCGGTCAAAACTTTTCCAAAATGCTTCATACGGAGTACTCGAATGGGCAAAATCGCTTATATCCGCTCACTTATCTTTGCACGAAAACTCTGCGTGTTTACGCGCAAAGAGGGGCAGCTGTGAGCACGTGATTTTTGCCTTACCTGAGAAGTACTCCCAGAAAATTCAAAATAAAATTAGTTTCGTGTTGGGCATGATTTTTGTGATTTTGTGTTATTTTATCTTTTTGTGTGCACGTTTATTTATTTAAATTAAAAATACAAAAATATATGCTAGGTTTTGCATTTTTAGCGTTTGATATCGAAGTCATGTGATTTACATTTTTAGGTGATATGTAATTATGTACGTTAATTGTAGTAAAAAATAGCTGTGTTATAGGTTAGTATATATACATATGTATATATATATATATATATATATATATACACATACACATATAGTACATCATGAAGATCCGATCTGGGCCAAAACTTAGTCTAAAAACCAGGCCCAAACGAATTTCCTCTAATCCAGCCCAAATACCCGTCCAAGCTTCAGCCTGTGTAACGCTTGATCTGGACCGTTGGATTTTATTATCCAACGGCCCAGATTAATCCTTTAATTCCAAAATACATTCAGCCTATGACTTGACCAAACGACACCGTTTGGTTTAAGTGAGAAGATCCTGATCGTTGATCAAGTTTGATCCAACGATCAGGATTTAACTTCTCAAATCATATATAAACTCATTTCCATACCCCGCCCCCCAAGCCAGACCCCCCCTCTCCCTGCATCTCCCTCAGAAGCTCTCAAAGACCCGGCGTAACGCCGCCCTCCTCCGCCGTGCCCCGCCTGCCGGAAATCGCCTCACGGCGGTTCCGGTAGACCAATGGCCACCAAACCAATGCCAAAACCTTCCCCTCACCTCACCCGTTACGAACCCAGCCTCCGCTAACCTCGAATCACTCCGGAGCTCCTCGAATCTTCATTTGAAGATTCGAGTCAAACTCGAACCAATGCCAAATCACCCCAAACTCACCCCAAACCCTCACATGGCCTCCCTCGTACCCCCGCCGGCTTTCGTTTACCTCGAATCTAACCAGAAATGCAAAAGCCCCAAATCCGAGCCCAAGAACCCTAGAATTTCAAGATTAGGGATTTTGTCCGCGTTTAAGAATTTGGAGTCAATAGGCTCTAATTGGAGTGTTTTTCGTTCGAAAAACACTTCAATTAAAGCGTGTTCACTTCAAAAATGCAATCTCAAGTCCGTGGAAGCCCGAGTTTGTTCAAGTCCGGATTGTCTTCATTAGGTATTTCAATCTTCTTCTGTTTTTAGTTATTGTTGTGTTCTTTGTTTGGTTTAGCCGTTAGTTGTTCCCTTTTGTGCTTAAATTTTATTTTTGTTTCTTTTGTGAGAGGTCTGTCCTTCTACCCCTTAAGACCCTTATTTGGTCATTCTCATTTTGTTTGTTGTTGGAAAATGTTTGTTATAGAATGAGTAGTCGTCTCGATCAATATTGTCAAGCGTTTAATTCTGCATTTTTCTTGTTTACCTGAAATTGTTGAATCACTGACTCGACGATTGAATTGTTACCAATTGTACCTGTTGTATGCTGTGATCGATTCAACAAATGTCGTCGAATACTTAGTTTCAATTGTTGCCGAGATTTTTTATTCACTGTTTCATCGGCTAAAATTGTTATCACTGTGATGTGTTGTAACTGGTTAGGTCTTACTATACTAGATGATGTTACCATTGGGTTTGCTGGCTGTGGGATTCCGGAGTTTAGTATTAGGGTTGAATAAATCCATTTGTTTAATCCCTCACCCATAAGATGGCCTAGTGGAACCTGCACAGCAGGGCATCCCACTGAAGTTCCTGCCACCAGCATTGTTTAATGCTTGAGTCCATACATTGGACAGTAGATAGTGGGGTTCAGGGAATAGGGATGGGCAGAGGGGAGTTTCTGAGTCTTCTGGCTTTTAGGAGCTCTTCTAACTATAAGTATAAGGGGCTAACTGGAGAGCAGGAGGAGAGACATTAGAGAGTACCTGGAGATACAAAGACTTTAAGACAGTGATAGCTAGAGAGTACCTGGAGAGAAAATAGGCATCAGGGATTCATTTTCCTTATAGAAAGATACAGAGAGAAAGGCTACTGTTTCATTGGATTTGTGGTCACTGCTTCGATTGTTTGCTTCAGTGGTTGAGTGTTTGGCCATTGTTGTTGTGGTGTTTGTGTCTGTGTGGCTGCTGGTCCAGTGCTGTGGCTATGCTACTGTTTTAACTGGTCCATTGTTGTTGCTGTGGTGTTCATTTGGTGCTGTTGGTCAGTAGTGTTGTTCTCTTGGTCGTTTGTGTTGCTGGCTGGTCTATAGTGTTGCTGCCTGGGTTGGTTGTTGCTGTTGTTTCATTGTTGCGTTGCTGGCTGGTCTGTTGTGTTGCTGCCTGGGTTGATTGTTGCTGTTGTTCCATTGTTGGTTGCTGTTTGTGTCTATAGTGGTGCTGCCTGGTTGGTTTTGTTGCTGTCAATCCAGTTTGTTGTTGGCTGCTGTGGTTAACCGCCATTGGTTATTGGTCTACTATTTTAGCTGGTCTATTGTTGTTACTGTGGTGGTCATTTGTTGCTGGTCCAGTGTTTGTGGCTATTTGGTTGGTTATCATTGTTGCTGTGGTGTTTGTGTGGTTGTTGGTTCACTGTGTTTATTACTGGTCTACTGTTGTGCTCCTGTTACTGTTGCTGCATTACCATTGCTCACTCGTCCTTGTTCTTCCGCATTCCAGGTACACACCTCTGTTATTGTAGTTCCTTGGTTCGAAAAGAATGAAGTTTGAAGCTTATGCATAAAGTCTATTGAAACATGTAGTCGTCTAAAGTTCTTATGTTTAATTACATTCTGTTATTCTCCAATTAAGCTTGTATTGCTAGTCTTGGTTATGGAAAAGTGTAGCTAGGCCAAAGATACACTGTCGTTAGATAAGCACGTAAACCTGAATTAGTCCGTTGTATCTCTATTCAATCTTCTCTGCTCGTGTGTGTAATCTCCAAATCTGTTAACGTTAGACCTTATGCTAAAAGCAAGATTAGCTAGGGAGTTGTTACTCAACGGAATGACGTAATTAGATTAAAAAGAGTCGGGGCGCATTTCATGTGACCCGACCCCAATTTTGGGCAAGAGTAAACAAAGCGTGTCAGGAACCACAGGCGCATTTCATGTGGTGTGGTTCGTAGCAAGTTTTAAATAATTTGGAATCAACTCTTAAGTAAAATACAGTGGGATGTAGTTCGCTTTAGATTTGAATCAAAGGTGCGCCTCACCCAATAGTTACACTAATCGCACAGCCCTTCATAAATGTGCATATAAAATACTTAGATTTTGAGATGCGTCGTTTCTTAACGAATATCACGCCCTTCTCAACAGTGTAAATAAGTAGTCGATCCGGGCGCATATTTTAGTTCTATCCTCTTAAATACGGGTGTGCATTTCATGCGACCCGAATCCAAACCCCGAAATGTTGAATAAGAATATGTCGAGGATCCGGGTGCATTTCATGTGACGTGATTCGAAAGCATATTTTTAAGCAACTTTCTCTTTCGTAAGTCATAACCAATAATAAAAGCGGTAAAGGGATATTAACTTGCACTAAGTACATAATTGTAAAAAGCAGATAGATAAGCCAAACACGACAGTTGAGCGACCGTGCTAGAACCACGGAATTCGGGAATGCCTAATACCTTCTCCCGGTTTAATAGAATTCCTTATCCGGATTTCTGGTTCGCGGACTGTTAAATAGAGTCATTCTTTTCCTCGATTCGGGATTTAACCGGTGACTTGGGACACCATAAATCTCCCAAGTGGCGACTCTGAAATAATTAAAATAAATCCCATCTCGATTGTCCTTTAATTGGAAAAACTCTTCGCATCCTTGCGGGTGCGTAAAAAAGAGGTGTGACATCCCCTTCAATTCCCTCTCTTGGAGCTCAAAAATGGCGTTTTTGATTTATGGGTCGCGGCTGAAATGTTTCTGGACTTAAGTCACTGCCAGACATTTTTACTCTATGCGATCGCATGACACCTGTTGCGATCGCATAGAACAAATTCTGACCCTCGCCAAACTACTCTATGCGATCGCATAGACCTCAATGCGATCGCAATGCTTACCGAAATATAACTATGCGATCGCATGCCCTCCTCCGCGATCGCATAGAACAAAAGCTGGACCTGGGATCCCTCTTCTCTATACACTATGCGATCGCATAGGACCGTACGCGATCGCAGAGCACAACTTTCCAGAACTATGCGATCGCATATCCATGCCCGCGATCGCATAGAACAAATACTTGGCCTCTCCAAAACCTTCTATGCGATCGCATTAGCCCATTGCGATCGCATAGAGCATTCGTCTGCAACACACACCAGCAGTTAACAGCATTTCCAAAATGCATGAAATAGCCCGATTGGACCCCCGGATTCATCCCGAGACCCCGGGATCCCAACGAAAACCACCAACCTATTCCAAAACATGATACGAACTTATTCTAATCATCAAAACACGTCTAACAACATCAAAACCCATAATTCACATCGAATTCAAGCCTAAATTTCTTAAAACTTTCCGAATTGCACATTCGATCTAAAACCCGACCAAACAACGTCCGAATGACCTGAAAATTTGCGGACATATCCAAAATCACATAACGAAGCTACAGAAATTATCGAATTCCATTCCGACCCCCGGATCAAAATCTCACCTATCGTTCGGATTCGCCAAAATTTCAACCTTCGGCATTTCAAGCCTAATTGAGCTACGGACCTCCAAAATACATTCCGAACGCGCTCCTAACCCCGAAATCACCTAACGGAGCTAATGGAACCATCGGATTTCCGTTCCGAGATCGTCTTAACACTGTTCCGGCTACGGACCATTTTCTAGTTTCAAAGCTTTTATTTAGGGACTAAGTGTCCCAAAATGCTCAAATTTTCGAAACCGACTCTCCCGGCAACCCACAATAGCAGAAATGAACTTAGGGGAACAGTTAAATTAGGGATCGGGGCGTAATTTTCTAAAACGACCGGTCGGGTCGTTACATCTTCCCACACTTAAAGATTCGTTCGTCCTCGAACGAGCATAGAAAACATACCCGGAGTAGTGAAAAGATGAGGGTACTGGGCTGCGCATATCCTGCTCGGCCTCCCAAGTCGCCTCTTCGACCGGCTGGCCCCGCCACCGAACCTTTACCGAAGCGATGTTCTTTGACCTTAGCTTTCCGACTTGCCTGTCTAGAATGGCTACCGGTTCCTCAACATAAGACAAATCCTTGTCTAGCCGAACAGAAGTGAAATCCAACACATGCGACGGTCACCATGGTATCTCCGGAGCATGGAGACACGAAACACGGGGTGAACTCCGGCTAGGCTGGGAGGTAAGGCCAACTCATAAGGAACCTCCCCAACACGCCTCAAAATCTCAAAAGGGCCAATAAATCTAGGACTCGGCTTTCCTTTCTTCCCAAACCTCATAACGCCCTTCATGGGCGAGACTCGAAGCGGAACCCGCTCGCCAACCATAAAAGCCACATCGCGAACCTTCTTGTCCGCATAACTCTTTTGTCTAGACTGGGCTGCACGAAGTCTGTCCTGAATCACCTTGACCTTGTCCATAGCCTCCCGAACCATATCAGTACCTAGCAACCTGGCCTCGCCCGGCTCAAACCAACCCACGGGAGACCTGCACCTCCTACCATATAGGGCCTCGTACGGTGCCATCTGAATACTGGACTGGTAGCTATTGTTATAAGCAAACTCCGCCAGTGGCAGAAGTGATCCCATGAACCTCCAAACTCAATCACGCACGCACGGAGCATATCCTCCAAAAAACTGAATAGTGTGCTCGGACTGACCATCAGTCTGGGGGTGAAACATTGTGCTCAGCTCTACCCGAGTACCTAACTCCTGCTGTACGGCTCTCCAGAACCGTGAAGTGAACTGAGTGCCTCTATTTGAAATGATGGAAACTGGAATACCATGCAGCCGAACTATCTCCCTGATATAGATCTCTGCCAGTCACTCCGATGAATAAGTAGTGCTCACCGGTATAAAATGGGCGGACTTGGTCGGCCGATCCACAATAACCCAAATGGAATCAAACTTCCTAACAGTCCGTGGAAGCCCAGATACAAAGTCCATGGTGATGCGCTCCCATTTCCACTCTGGAATCTCAATCCGCTGCATCAATCCACCCGGGCGCTGATGCTCATACTTCACCTGCTGGCACTTGAGGCATCTAGAAACATAATCAACTATATCCCTCTTCATCCGCCTCCACCAGGTAATGCTGTTTCAAGTCCTGATACATCTTCGCGGCACCCGGATGGATGGAATACCGCGAACTATGGGCCTCTACTAGAATCAGCTCTCGAAGATCATCTACATTGGGCACACAGATACGCCCTTGCATCCTCATAACTCCATCATCTCCGATGGTAACATCTCGAGCATCACCACGCCGAACTCTATCCTGAAGGACAAGCAAATGAGGGTCGTCGAACTGACGCTCCCCGATGCGGTCAAATAGAGAAGACCGAGAAACCACACAAGCTAGAACCCGGCTGGGCTCCGAAAGATCCAGTCTAACAAACTGCATGGCCAAAGCCTGAACATCCATCGCCATAGGCCTCTCCGAAGCGGGTAGATATGCCAAACTCCCCAAACTCTCCGCCCGACGACTCAAGGCATCAGCAACCACATTAGCCTTGCCCGGATGATAGAGAATAGTAATATCATAGTCCTTCAGTAGTTCCAACCATCTCCTCTGACGCATATTCAGGTCCTTCTGCTTAAGCAAGTGCTGCAAGCTCCGGTGATCAGTGTAGATCTCCGAAGGAACCCCATATAAATAATGACGCCAAATTTTCAAGGCGTGAACAATGGCAGCTAGCTCCAAATCATGAACAGGGTAATTCTTCTCATGCACCTTCAGCTGTCTCGACGCGTAGGCAATCACCCTACCGTCCCGCATCAATACCGCACCGAGTCCAACTCGTGAGGCATCACAATATACGGTATAGGACCCCGTACCTGTAGGCAACATCAATATAGGGGCCGAAGTCAAAGCTGTCTTGAGCTTCTGAAAGCTCGCCTCACACTCGTCTGTCCACTGAAAAGGGGCACCCTCTTGGGTCAATCTAGTCATAGGTGCTGCAATCGAAGAGAACCCCTCTACGAAACGACGGTAGTAGCCCGCCAAACCAAGGAAACTGCGAATCTCAGTAGCGGAGGAGGGTCTGGGCCAACTCTGCACGGCCTCCACCTTCCTCGGATCTACTCGAATACCATCACTCGACACCACGTGGCCCAAAAATGCCACTGAACTCAACCAGAATTCACATTTAGAGAACTTGGCATAAAGCTGCTTCTCCCTCAGAATCTGAAGCACTATCCTCAAATGCTGCTCGTGCTCTTCCCGACTCCAGGAATATACTAGAATATCATCAATAAAGACAATCACGAACGAGTCCAGATAAGGCTTGAACACACTGTGCATCAAATGCATAAAGGCTGCTGGGGCATTAGTCAGCCCAAAAGACATCACGAGGAACTCATAGTGACCATACCGGGTCCTGAAGGCAGTCTTCGGGATATCTGGCTCCCGAATCTTCAGCTGGTGATACCCGGAGCGCAAATCAATCTTAGAAAACACATGTGCGCCCTGTAACTGGTCAAATAAATCATCAATACGGGGCAAAGGATACCGGTTCTTCACTGTAACCTTATTCAGCCGACGATAGTCAATACACATACGCATAGAACCGTCCTTTTTCTTCACAAACAATACAGGAGCACCCCAAGGCGACTCACTGGGTCGAATGAAACCCTTACCCAACAACTACTATAACTAATCCTTCAACTTCTTCAACACAGGAGGAGCCATACGGTACGGTGGAATAGAAATGGGCCGAGTGCCCGCAACAAATCAATAGCAAAATCAATATCTCTGTCGGGCGGCATGCCCGGGAGATCAGCTGGAAATACATTAACAAAGTCACATACCACATGAACAGAATCAATAGAGGGAGTGTCAACACCGACGTCCCGCACATAGGCTAGATAAGCAGCACACCCCTTCTCAACCATACGCTGAGCTTTGAGAAAAGAAATAACACGGCTGGGGTTGTGATCTCGACTACCACTCCACTCAATACGTGGAATGCCTAACATAGCCAGCGTCATGATCTTGGCGTGACAATCAAGAATAGCATAATGGGGCGACAACCAGTCCATGCCCGAAATTATATCAAAATCGACCATCCCGAGCAACAATAGATCCGCTCTAGTCTCAAAACCACAAATAGTGACCAAACACGACCGATACACAAGGTCCACAAACAAAGATTATCCCCCACCGGAGTGGAAACATAAATGGGGGCACTCAAAGAATCCCGAGGCACACCCAGATGAGAAGCAAAGTAAGAAGACACATATGAAAAGGTGGAACCAGGGTCGAATAGAACCGATGCCTCCCTATGACTAACCGGAATAATACCTGTGATAACATAATTAGATGAAACAGTCGCAGCGCGATCAGGAATAGCATAGAATCTGGCATGTCCCCCCTCTCGAGGGCGGCCTCCGGCACCCTGACCCCCGCCCCTGGCTGGCTGGCTGGGCAGGTGGAGTGGCAGCTGGAGCTGGAATGATAGCCTGTCGGCCCTGAGAACCACGCTGAGGCTGCGAAGACTGATGAGGTGCTCCCCTCCTATGCCTGGGGCACTCCCTAACCAGATGGCGAGTATTCCCGCACTCAACGAAAGCTCTGGGAGGACGCGGTGACTGTGACTGACCGGCCTCACCCCCACTAGTCTGACCCCTGGAAGGACCCCGCGCAGGAGGTGCACTGGAAACTAGGGGAGCATAATAGGGCTCCTGAGGAGCTGGAAGAACTGGAGTGCTACCGGCTGCTGGTAAAGCTGAGTGAACCTGGACGACCGGAATAACCCCTGCCAAAACGACCGGCTGCTGAAGTGCGGGCACCAGAGAAATGGCCCGACTCACGAGACCTCTTGGCCTCTCTATCTCCCCGCTCTCTGGGAGCATACTCTCGATCCTCCTGGCAATACTAACTGCCTGCTGATAAGATATATCTGTCTCCAACTCTCTGGCCATGCTGGATCGGATAGGCGGAATCAGGTCCTCAATAAATCTCCGTACTCTCTCCCGAACCGTGGCTACCAAGGCCGGTGCATGCCTGGCCAGACGGGTGAAACTGATGGCATACTCCGATACTGACACGGAGCCCTGTCGCAACCGCTCAAACTCCGAGCGCCAAGAATCCCTAAGGCTCTGGTGGAACAAACTCCCTCAAAAATAGATCTGAAAACTGCGTCCAAGTCAATGAAACAGACTCCTCTGGACTATCCAACTCATACGTGCACCACCAATCATAAGCAGCCCCGCGAAACTGAAAAGCAGTGAAGGAAACCCCGCGGGTCTCCACAATCCCCATAGTACGAAGAATACGATGACACTCCTCCAGAAAACCCAATGCATCATCTGAAGCCAGGCCACTAAACACTGAAGGGTCATATTTCTTGAACCTCTCTAATCTACGCTGCTCGTCCTCAAAGGCAGCTGGTCCACCTCCTGGTTGTGCTGGGGCGGCAGGAGGCATAACCAAAACATCTGGAACATGTCCCACTGGCACACGCTGCTCCGGTGTAACGGCTACGGGAGTCTGGGCCCCTCCCCCGGCCTGAGATGTAGCTGCAACAAGAGGAAGCAGTCCTGCCCGGGCTAAAGTGGTATACATACTCGTGAACCGAGCCGCAGTCTCCCGTAGTGCGTCGGAGTAGTAGCACTGTAGCTCGGTGTACCGAGTGCTCGCGCTCCAACCTCGGTCTCACCGCGGCACCTCGGCCGGCAGCGCGCGCGGGTGCCGTGGCCGCACCTCGGACGCGTCCTCGTCCTCTACCTCGCCCCCCGGCCTCCGACGGCGGCAGCAGGGGCGCGGGTACCCGATCGTCGCGAGTAGCTCGTGTCCTCACCATCCGTGAGAGAATAGAAATTAATAGTTTAGATTTTGATGCCAAATATGTCGCACGACAAGGAATCCAAAGAAATGAAGAGTTTCCTAAACAGTTACATTGTCCCTCGTAAATAAATACAGACGTCTCCGTATCGATCAACGAGAATCTAAGTAACCGGTCTGTGTTGCTGATCATCTTATAGCCCTCTTCTGATCTCCAGTGGTGTCACGACCCTAGTTCACCAATTGTGAACTTGTCGTGATGGCACCTAGTCCCCACGACTAGGTAAGCCTAACACGTTGCGGAATATACAAGTTATAAACACTTAAATAAGAAACAGCGGAAAATAACATAAAAGATATGTAATCCGTGCCGCTTGGCACATACATCCGTCACACAATAAATAAACACTACCAAGATCCGGAACCCCACGGTAACACAGACTAAAAGAGAAATACAACTGTGGCTCTATGTGTAAAGAGTATCTAACAACGAAATGAAGAAAAATGTCAACTAGTAATACTAGAATAGAAGGGAAGCCTCCGGATCCGCGGACGTAGCAGATCATACCTCGAAGTCTCCCAGAAAGCTGCAGAATCACCTAGTACGAGCCTGCTCTGATGTACCTGGAGTTAGCATAATAAAAGTGTGCAGAAGAGTAATATGAATACACCACGGCGGTACTCAGTAATACCAAGCCTAACCTCGATGGAGTAGTGACGAGGAAGGTCGGGGCCCTACCGAGAAATAATAATATAGTGACAATAATAATATCAAGCAATTCAAATAATAATAATAAGACTGAATTAACTGCAATAAAGTAAATACAACAACCGTCTACAATTAAGCTAACAACAAATAACCAACTCAATAAAACAAATCCAGGATCTGTGGGAATTGAACCCACAGTCCCATTCTCAGTACCTCTGGGTCTCCGGGAATCGAACCCGCAGCCCATGTCTCAATAATATCTCAATAACTCGGGATCTCCGGAAATCGAACCCGCAGTCCTTACCAGTAATTCAGCATCTTGGGAATCGAACCCGTAGTCCACATTTCAATAATCTCAGGATCTCGGGAATCGAACCCGTAGTCCCTACCAATAACTCAGGATCTCGGGAATCGAACCCGTAGTCCCTACCAATAACTCAGGATCTCGGGAATCGAACCCGTAGTCCCTACCAATAACTCGGGATCTCGGGAATCGAACCCGTAGTCCCTACCAATATCACGCCGGGTCTCTGGGAATCGAACCCACAGCCCTGGGTCTCCGGGAATCGAACCCGCAATCCACAAGCACAGCCAATTAAGGAATCCACAGAGAGAATAATTATGCTTAACTATAACTTCACCGAAAAATAGTGCCAATAATTAACAAGGAGTTCAAATAAGGCAATTAGGCAACTAAACAATTAAGTGCTACCTAATCATGCTCTTCTAACCACTACCGGGTAAAATATCAAATTAACAACCAAAGACAGGGATATCGCTCATCGAACATTTTTGAATAAAGTACGTGTTCAACAACCAGCGCATGTACACGCCCGTCACCTCGCGTACAAGGCATTTAAACTATCACATAATATCCTAGGGGTGAAAATTCCCCCACACGAGGTTAGTCAAGCCACTTACCTCAATTCCGGTACAAAACCGCTAAGAAACAACCCTTTTGCCGCGAATGTCGGCCTCCACAAGTGTAGTATCTGATAAAAATCAATAGAATCACATCAAAATAGGCCAATTGGGCATTATCCAATCAAATTAACTCAAAATACACCAAAACCCACAAGTTGCCAAAACCCGACTTCCGGTACGCTTATCGAAAAATCACAAAAATTATATATTCGGGTTCCTTATCTCAATACGAGTCCGTGCATATAAAATTTATCGAAATCGGACTCCGTTTGCCCGTTCAAATCAAAGATTTTCTAACATTTAGGCCTAGGGCTCAAACCCACCTTTAATCTTCCAATTTCAGTGAAATAATCATGGATTTCATGATAAACCAACGAATTAAGGTTAGGAAACTTACCCCCGATGATTTCCCGGTGATATCCCAGCGTTTCCCCTTCAATTCCCTCTCTTGGTGCTCAAAAATGGCGTTTTTGATTTATGGGTCGCGGCTGAAATGTTTCTGGACTTAAGTCACTGCCAGACATTTTTACTCTATGCGATCGCATGACACCTGTTGCGATCGCATAGCACAAATTTTGACCCTCGCCAGACTACTCTATGCGATCGCATAGACCTCAATGCGATCGCAATGCTTACCGAAATATAACTATGCGATCGCATGCCCTGCTCCGCGATCGCATAGAACAAAAGCTGGACCTGGGACCCCTCTTCTCTATACACTATGCGATCGCATAGGACTGTACGCGATCGCAGAGCACAACTTTCCAGAACTATGCGATCGCATATCCATGCCCGCGATCGCATAGAACAAATACTTGGCCTCTCCAAAACCTTCTATGCGATCGCATTAGCCCATTGCGATCGCATAGAGCATTCGTCTGCAGCGCACACCAGCAGTTATCAGCATTTCCAAAATGCATGAATTAGCCCGATTGGACCCCCGGATTCATCCCGAGACCCCCGGATCCCAACGAAAACCACCAACCTATTCCAAAACATGATACGAACTTATTCTAATCATCAAAACACGTCTAACAACATCAAAACCCATAATTCACATCGAATTCAAGCCTAAATTTCTTAAAACTTTCCGAATTGCACATTCGATTTAAAACCCGACCAAACGACGTCCGAATGACCTGAAAATTTGCGGACATATCCAAAATCACATAACGAAGCTACAGAAATTGTCCGAATTCCATTCCGACCCCCGGATCAAAATCTCACCTATCGTTCGGATTCGCCAAAATTTCAACCTTCGGCATTTCAAGCCTAATTGAGCTACGGACCTCCAAAATACATTCCGAACGCCCTCCTAACCCCGAAATCACCTAACGGAGCTAATGGAACCATCGGATTTCCGTTCTGAGATCGTCTTAACACTGTTCCGGCTACGGACCGTTTTCTAGTTTCAAAGCTCTTATTTAGGGATTAAGTGTCCCCAAATGCTCAAATTTTCGAAACCGACTCTCCCGGCAACCCACAATAGCAGAAATGAACTTAGGGGAACAGTTAAATTAGGGATTGGGGCGTAATTTTCTAAAACGACCGATCGGGTCGTTACATCTTCGCGTACGCATGGGCCCTCTCACGAACGCGTAAGGCAAGTCTCCCTGGTGCCAAACTTTCTCTTCACAAATTCGAAAGCGAACGCGACACAGCACACGCGAACGCGATGACTTGTGAGCCTGGGTAGGGAGAGGGGTATTAAATCTACGCGAACGCGATAATAGGGTCGCGAACACGAAGGCTCTAGGAGAAAATACTCTGTGAATATGAGTCGTTTATCACGAACGCGATGGTCACTTAATCTGGCTTCATCGCGAACGCAACAGGCCTATCACGAAGGCGATGAAGGCTTGTCCAGTGATTTTTAAAACAGAACAAAAAAATGGGATTTCATGAAAAATTTATCAACCTTTTCTTCTCCAAAGCTTCATGGCGATTTTTGTATCACTTCTTCACCAAAGTTTCTTGGATAAGCATTGTTTAACTTGCTTTCTTCATTTTCCATCAACACCCACTAGAATTCTAGGCCTAAAACATATAATTAAGGGTAGAAAATTAGGGATTTGGGTAGAACTAGGGCTTTTTGATTAATAATGATATAGACCTTGTTTTGGGGTCGAAATCTGAAAATAATTATATATTTGGACTCGTGGGTGAATGTGGGATTTGATTTTGGTCCGAACCTCGTGTTTTGACCAAGCAGATCCGGGATCAATTTTTGGGTTTTTGGGAAGAATGATTGAAAAGCTATGATTAGGCATTGGGTTCGCATTGTTTAGCATTTATTGATGTTATGAAGTCATTTATGTATAGATATAATTGATTTGGAGCTGAATTTGATAGGAAAGACGATTTTTGAGGATTGAGTTAGCGGTGGAAGTTTGAGTTAAGTGTTTGGTCGAACCTTAGCTTGAGTAATTAAGAGTTGAGTCCTATTTACTATGTGGTAATTGTCGAGTACGACGTATAGTCATGGTAACAAGTATACGTTGGTGTCTAGCACGACCGCGAGTCTTTAAATTGTGAATATCTTGATTTTGTTATATCTTTCATGCCTTGATAATGATGCCTAATTGTTGTGAAAAGCTTGTGTAAGGAAATTGTGACCTTTGAACATCAAGGAGCATTGACTCAAGTTGTATTACAAATTGTGAAAATATATGAGATGATTGAACTCTTTGGAGCATTGGCTCAAGTAATAAAGTGAGATACGAAATACAAGTGAAAGAAAGAGAAAGAGTTGTAAAATTATTCCCTTACCGGGATTATCTCCCTTGTCGGGATGTTGAGATTATTGATGTATTACACTTGTCGGGATTTAATTGTTTAATTGTGTTCCCTTGCCGGGATTTCTATTATTAATTTGTTTATTCCCTTGCCCCTTGTTTGTGATTGTTGTTTGGGTGAGGAAGAGTATTGTTACGACCCCAATCCCGGTCGTGATGGCGCCCAACAGAACTACTAGGCAAGCCCGACCATTTACACTCTCATCCCGAGCATGAAAGCTCAAACCAATTACTTGAATATTATTATCAACAATAAAGCTAGAATCTTAATTGATAGATAGAAGCTAAACTGAATAATCTCCCAAAGACCCAGGATCACGAGTCTAGAGCCTCTAAAACAAACAAGATAACAATGTCTAAACATGAATACACAAGTGTGGGAATATATATATATATATATATATATATATATATAGAAATAAATCTGAAATAGGAAGAGTAGCCTAGGTTCTGCGAACGGCGGTAGCTACCTCAGCAACTCGAATAACTCTGATATAGGCTGGAGTGCTCGTCTAACCCTCCTATGTATCTGAATCCGCACACAAAGGTGCAGGGAGTAGGGGTGAGTACTAAATACTTAGTGAGTAAAAAGCATATAAAATATCTGAAGATAAGAAATCCACGAAATGCCACAAAGTAAAGCTACATCTAACAGTCCGATACCTTACTACGAACTAGAAATAACAGCAAATCACAGATATCACAAGTAAATAACAATGCATGAATGCAATGCACATAACCTCTACAGCGCGTAGCCTGATCCATTTAACGTCGACGGCGCTTACTAGGGGTGTGTACAAACTCCGGAGGGGCTCCTTCAGCCCAAGCGCAATATAATCATAGCATTCGCTGCGGCGTGCAACCCGATCCATACTCAGTCCATAATACGCATATGAGTCACATAACAATTTCAATTTATTTTTTTCCAGTTTCCAATTCATTAATAAGGAACTCCCGAAGGTAAAAAATTCGGATCGTGACAGTACTATATACCAAAATAGTATATAACATACTCTACCGGTATACAATAATTAATTCAAGAGTATGTAATTAACTACAGTAGATACTACTAATTTTTTTTTGAAGGAATGAACCAATCCTCTATATACCCAAATAACATGTTATATACCATTTTCATTAATTCAATAGTGTATAATTTATTGCGTTGGACTGACGAAGAAGAATTTGTACTGTATACCAAAATGATATATTCTACTATATACTATTTTGGTATATAGTTCATTCAAATGATATACCATTACAGTATACTATATAATATAACGATATATTTTTACAATAAGATCATTTTAGAATTTTTTGAAATTCTTACTAAAATAACTGATATTATTCAGTTTAATAATTGAATTAATTTTTTTAAAACTTTTTGCATACAATTGTATACCTTGTTAATATAGCTATATATTATACTGGTATCACATGTTAATTGGAATATTTTTTTGTTGCATTAGAGAAATTTAATTGGTGCACTCTTTGAAATTTCTTTAATAATAGTAGAATAGTACAATATCTTGAATTATTTTAATTTTTCTTTATACATGTGTATTATGTAATCATTTTGATGTTTTCTTTATATGTTTATTTTTTTATAATAGTATTATAGTATAATATCTTAAAATACATTATTATTTTAATATATGTCACACTATTTTTAATTTTTCTCTTTATGCATGTGTGTTATGCAATAGTAGTATAACTATATAGTTGCTAGGAACTAACCAGCAAACGTGTATACCATGTTAGTATAGTTATATACCATATTTTAGATGCGTTTTTAAGTGAATTCTGTTATGAAATTATTTATATGAACATGATGTAGTGTTGTAATCTTTTTGTGCCGATGGACATAGATTATGTGTATTATGTAATAATTTTTATAGTTATAGGCAATTGTCCGACGACCCCATACAACTATATACCCTCTATACGGAATGAGCAAGTTGCGTTGCGAATATTTAGCTTGCATTGCGAGCATGTAATTTTCTCATACTTTTATTTCATCCTTTATTATTTTGGCACAGTAATATAGTCGTTGATGGTTGTAGCAATATTCTAAAGCAATCATATATTGTTGGTATACATGTATATCATATTTGTTCATATGGTACTAGAATTTTTGTTGCAGTTTCTATTATGTTATTAACATTTCTATTTAAACTAGTATATATGAAGATTTGGTGGTCGTAGATTATATTTTCTTACTCCATAACTGATAGTGTTATTGTTAATGGTAGAGTGTGTACTACTATTTGTAGGGAAGGAGATCAAGATGTGCATGGAAATCACGTGGAATTAGAAAAGGAACAAGAAATAAAGAGAAAAAAGGAGTCAGATTTAAGTGTGAAATAAGTTATAGTAAAAATAACAATAATACGATCTGGTCAAAAATAAATTAATAAAAAAGAAAAAAGACAAAAAAATGAGAAAAAAGAAAAGGAGAAAAGAAAGAAAAAAGAAAAGTGTTAAGAATAGAATTCTATTTGGAGTGAATGTCTATCTTGTGGAGAGTTTTACTTTGTGACTAAGTCAATTTTCTCCTATAAATAGAGGGGTCTTACCCCATTGTAAATCATCCCAAAATTCAATAAGAATTCTCTCTCTCTTTCTCTGCAATATTGCTCTTGTTCTTTCATTATTTCATAACACGTTATCAACACGAGACTCTACCGTCTCAAGAAGCTCTTTCAGAAGATTAAGGTAATTTTTCTCCTCTTTTTAATTATGACTGACATTATGAAAAGAAAGTTCGTTGCCCTTGAAATTTCGGGCAAGAACTATATGACATGGGTGTTGGATGCTGAAATCCACTTAGATGCAATGGGTCTTGGAGACGCCATTAAAGACATAAATAAAGCATCCACCCAAGATTGTGCTAAGGCCTTGATTTTCTTGCGCCATCACCTTGATGAAGGGTTGAAAATTGAATATCTCACAGTCAAAGATCCACTTATTTTGTGGAATGGCTTAAAGGAAAGATATGACAACTTAAAGTTGGTCACCCTTCCACAAGCACGATATGATTGGGCTCATCTGAGGCTCCAAGACTTCAAGTCTGTTTCTGAATATAATTCTGCGATGTTCCGAATTACTTCTAAATTGAAACTCTGTGGAGATACTATCAGTGATTATGATATGCTTGAGAAAACGTTTACAATGTTCCATGCCTCCAATATGGTTCTGCAACTGCAGTACAGAGAGAAAGGTTTCAAGAAGTACTCTAAGCTGATTTCTCTTCTTTTTGTGGCTGAGCGAAACAATGACTTGCAAATAACCTAAGTTAAGAGGTTATGTGAAGGCTACTTCAATTTTTTTTCCCCAAGAAAATTGAAAACTTTATTTTTTTTTTGCTTTTCGCAACTGACATGCTACGTTGCTAATTGTATGAAAAAAATATTTCAGCATCACAGACAAAAGGCACATGTCCATATGAACAATTACAATTCCCTTTATTATGTCACAAACACCAATACGGATTTCCACTCAATCAAGTAATCATAATTCATTCCTAAAGCCGACTTGATTAAATCTGACACATTAATCGAACAAGTCAATGAGTATATTTTTTTATCCAATTTCGTATGTATTTTTCTACTGTGCAAGACTATTAAGTCATTCAATGAAAAACATAATTAATTTTTTTATTACTATGTAATTGTTTGTATCATAAACAAAGTTTGTTCGAAATTGCACTATTTATTGAGTTATTGACTTCCCTTTGTCTCTTTTTCTTTATCTTTGAAAATACTTATATTTATTTATATTTTTTTTGTATGTCAATCTATGGGAAGCAAATATGGATATTTCACAAAGCAAACTTGAATCAAATTTTAATTGTAAAAATATTTGTTTAGTTGATTCATGTACAACACATACAATACTCAAAGAGAAGAAATATTTCTCGCATTTAAGTATGTATAAGGCAGATGTTACTACAATTTCTGGTAGTAGTAAATTAATTGAAGGCTCTGGAAGAGCTACTATAACCCTGCCTAAGGGAACAATACTTATCATAGAGAATGCAATGTTCTCCTCCAAGTCCAAGAGGAACTTGTTGAGTTTTAAAGATATCCGCAAAAATGGATATCATATTGAGACAATAGATGAGAATAATCTTGAATATCTCATCATTACCAAAAATGCCTCTGGCCAGAAAAGGGCTATTGAGAGGTTCCCATCTTTGTCTTGTGGCCTGTATTGGACAAGCATTAGTGCAATTGAGGCACATTCTATTGTAAACCAAAAGGTTACCGATTCCAATACTTTTGTACTTTGGCATGATCGATTGGGACACCCTGGATCAATTATGATGAGATGAATCATAGAAAACTCAAATGGACATCCATTAAAGAATTTAAAGATTCTTTTAAATGATGAATATTCTTGCTCTTCTTGTTATCAAGGCAAGTTAATTATTAGACCATCACCAACAAATGTTGGAATTGAGTCCCCTGCATTTTTGGAACGTATACAAGGGGACATTTGTGGACCTATTCACCCACCTAGTGGGTCATTCCGATATTTTATGGTCTTGATAGATGCATCCCCTAGATGGTCCCATGTGTGCCTATTGTCATCTCGCAACCTCGCATTTGCAAAATTAATGGCATAAATAATTCGATTACGGGAACAATTTCCCGATAATCCAATTAAGTCTATTAGACTTGGTAATGCTGCCGAGTTTTCATCCCAAGCATTTAATGATTATTACTTATCAATTGGGATAAAAGTGGAACATCTTGTAGCTCATGTTCACACTCAAAATGGTCTTGCAGAATCTTTAATTAAACGTCTGCAATTGATAGCAAGACCGTTACTCATGAAAACGAGGCTGCCCACTTCTGTTTGGGGTCACGCCATTTTGCATGCAGCAATGCTAGTTCGTCTCAGACCGACAAATTATCATAAATATTCCCCGTTGCAATTAGTTTTGGGTCATGAACCTAATATATCCCATTTAAGAACTTTTGGATGCGCGGTATATGTGCTTGTAGCACCGCCATATCGCACCAAAATGGGTCCGCAAAGAAGGTTAGGAATATATGTTTGGTTTGAATCGCCCTCCATTATTCGCCACCTCGAGCCATTAACTGGAGATTTGTTTACTGCACGATTTGCAGACTGTCGATTCGATGAGACACTTTTCCCAAAATTAGGGGGAGAAGTTGGTGAAACCAAACGGGAAATTTTGCGGAAAATCCATCATTATCTCATCTTGATCCACGTGCCTCTATTTGTGAAAAAGAGGTACAAAAGATTATTCATTTGCAGAGAATAGCAAATCAAATGCTCGATGCATTTACGGATATGAAAAGGATAACAAAATCACATATCCCTGCGGAGAATGTTCCAATCCTGTATTGATGTCCCTATTGGACAATCTTCTAGTGTCATAGCTAATGAGTCAAAAGCACGACTGAAACGTGGCACACCATTAGGTTCCAAAGATCGAAATCCTAGAAAAAGGAAAATAAATGATCAAAATGACACTATGAAAGAATCTCATGAAGAAATCCACGACTTAATAAATTCTGAGATTCATGAGGAATCCACTGAGCCCGAGACTCAAGAAAATAAGGAACTATCAATAAATCCAATCGATATTGAGACAAATTTGAATCGATAGGATATAGTGGTGGATTATGTCTTTGCATATAATGTTGCATCCAGCATTATGCAAGAAAGTGAGGATCTTGAACCTCAATCTGTTGGTGAATGTCGACAAAGACTTGATTGGCCAAAATGGCAAGAAGCAATCCAATCAGAATTGAATTCACTTGCAAAACGTGAAGTTTTTGGGCCTGTAGTCCAAACTCCTAATGGTGTTAAGCCTGTTGGCTATAAATGAGTCTTTGTACGCAAGAGAAATGAGAAAAAATGAGGTACAAAGATATAAGGCACGCCTTGTTGCACAAGGATTTTCACAAAGGCCTGGTGTCGATTATGAAGAGACATATTCACCCGTTATGGATGCTATAACATTCCGTTATCTCATTAGTTTTGCTGTCCATGAAAAACTTGACATGCATTTAATGGATGTGGTTACCGCCTACCTTTACGGCTCACTTGATAATGAGATATACATGAAAATTCCCGAGGGCTTCAAAATGCCTAATAATTCAAAATCCAGGGAAATGTTTTCAATCAAATTGCAAAGATCTTTGTATGGTCTAAAGCAATCAGGACGAATGTGTATAATAGTCTTAGTGAGTATTTATTAAAGGAAGGCTATATAAATGATGCCATTTGCCCATGTGTTTTCATAAAGAAAACAACATCGGAATTTGTTGTACTTGCCGTATATGTTGATGACATAAACCTTATTGGAACTCCTATAGAACTCCAAAAGGCAATTGATTATTTAAAGAAGGAATTCGAGATGAAAGATCTCGGAAAGATAAAATTATGTCTTGGTTTGCAAATTGAACATTTGGCAAACGGAATTTTTGTTCATCAATCTACCTACATAGAAAAGGTACTTAAAAGGTTTTACATGGATGGAGCACATCCATTAAGTACTCCGATGGTTGTTCGATCACTTGATGTGAACAAGGATCCATTCCGACCTCAAGAAGAGAATGAAGAGCTATTTGGTCCTGAAGTACCATATCTTAGTGCAATTGATGCACTAATGTATCTTGCCAATACTACAAGGCCCGACATAACTTTTCCAGTTAATGTCTTAGCAAGATATAGCTCTGCTCCCACAAGGAGACATTGGAATGGGATCAAACACATATTGCGGTATCTAAAAGGGACTACCGATATGGGCTTATTTTATGGCAACAATTGCAGTCCCGATATTGTTGGTTATGTTGATGCTGGGTATTTATCCGACCCACACAAGACTCGATCTCAAACAGGTTATGTGTTTACCTGTGGAGGCACTGCCATATCGTGGCGATCGACTAAGCAATCAATTGTGGCTACTTCATCTAATCATGCTGAGATAATTGCTATTCATGAAGCAAGTCGAGAGTATGTGTGGTTGAGGTCTATAATACATCTTATTCGAGATAAATGTGGTGTGAAATGTGACAAGTTACCCACTATTTTGTATGAAGACAATGTAGCATGCATAGCTCAACTAAAGGGAGGATTCATAAAAGGAGATAGGACAAAGCACATTTCACCAAAGTTATTTTTCACACATGATCTTCAAAAGAATGGTGATATTAATGTGCAACAGATTCGTTCAAGTGATAATATGGTTGATTTGTTCACAAAATCTCTACCGACGTCAACCTTCAAGAAGCTAGTGTGCAAGATCGGGATGCGAAGGCTTAATGATGTGAATTGATGCTCTCATCAGGGGGAGTTAATGCGCGTTGCACTCTTTTTCCCTTATAAGGTTTTGTCCCACTGGGTTTTCCTTGCGAGGTTTTTAACGAGGCAACCAAAAGGCGTATTATTAGATATGTGTACTCTTTTTCCTTTTCTAGATTTATTCCCATTGGGTTTTATTTTAGTTCAGGTTTTAATGAAGCACATTACTTATTGAGTAGACATTCAAGGGGGAGTGTTAAGAATAAAATTCTATTTGGAGTGAATGTCTATAATTCTATTTGGAGTGAGTGTCTATCTTGTGGAGAGTTTTACTTTGTGACTAAGTCATATTTCTCCTATAAATAGAGGGGTCTTACCCCATTGTAAATCATCCCAAAATTCAATAAGAATTTCCTGTCTCTCTTTCTCTGCAATATTGTTCTTCTTCTTTTATTATTTCATAACAAAAAGAAGAATCAAAATATAAAAGAATTAGAGAAAAAAGTGAAAATCCCTAAAAAAACTATTACGGGTTGGTAATGTAATTAGTTTAATTGGTAGAAAAATAAATAGGTAAATAATTTTGTTTTACGGGTAATTCACCCTTAAAAGACGGAAAGAAGATTGAACACGTGGGATCTAAAACAAAATATTGATGTTGCACTATCATTGGTCTTATTTCCTTCTTTTTAACTTCGAATTCCTCACATAGTACTCTTTTATCGCACGGTATCTTTTGTTGTTTTTCCAGTATAGTTCCTGAGACTAATGTCTTTCTCTTAGGTTTCTTCCTCTTGCGCCTCTTTGTCGTTTGGTCCACAAAGAATTTGTCATAGAGTATTATATTTGTCATTTTGTTTTTTCTCGTCCCCGCTACAATCCATCCAATCCTCTATAAACTTTCTTGAAATTTGAATATTACTCTCAGTAGGAGTCGTTCCATCCTACTCCACTGCCACCCTGGTACAAACCAACACTATATATAGAAAGATAAATGATACGTAATATTTTTTTTTAGAAACTTTAGAAAACCATTATGTTTTAGTTGTTATTAGCAAGTTGTAGACTTGTAACTATCATTTACTACATTACTTTCTATAGCTATATTTTCAGGTTTAATACAATAGCATTTCTGGGCGTGAAAAAGGGGATTACAATTGTTTTTAAATGGAAAATAAATCAGTTAACATAATAGATTCGTGATATAACTCAACAAACTCAATTATAACACATAAAATTTGTTTTTCCAATTATAAAAAGATTCTCAACCGAAAAACACCCCAAAAATTTAGCAATCTTCAGAGAAAATATGCTAAAAAAATTCAGCCGATAAATACAACAAAAACATAGCAATTTGGATACATATATACATCTTAATACATAAGTTATATTAATTAAAATAATATGTAAATATATTTATTGAATACAACGAGATAGTGAATACAATGAAATACATGAAATATAGCGACATACATTAAAAAAATAAAAAAATAATGAATACAATGAAATACATGAAAAAACAACGAGATACATTGAAATATATTAACAGAAAGGTGAAATACATAGACGGCCCCTTCAAGTTGTCCTCAACGGTCAGTCAGACACCTCAACTGACCTTATTTTTAGTTGGACACCTCAAGCCTTCAATATAATAGGTCAATTAAACACCCGACTCCCTCAACCCACTCGCGTGAAATACACTCTCAGATTCATGTGAAACAAACAAATAAGAAAATGCCATGTGTAATTTTAATTAAAAAATTTGCCACCTATTATAATAAATAAATAAAAATAATAATAATAATAATAAATAAACCATAGCCTCCCAGCCGCCCCTCTTCTTCTTCATCTTTACATTTGGATTAAAAAAAATGTCAGAATCTCTAAAAACATGGCCAGAAGAAGAAGAGGAAGAAAAACATGACAAAAAGAAAAAGAAGAAATTGAAACCCCACAAGTGCTCTCCCCATTTTCTCCCGTTCTAGCGCTTTGAAATGGACAAAAGCAAATTAAAGTGAGTTTTCACTTTTGGTTCGAGAAGTATATATATCGCAGTGATTGTTTAGCCTTTAGAGTATTTGTAGATACTTTAAAATGTGAAATTTTTATTTTGTACGTGAATGAAACAATTGGCTGTGATGGTTTCAAGGATTTAAAAGTTCAATTTTAGATGTTGTAAAGCTGGGGCTGGCGGTGGATTTGATTTGGAAGAAGAAAAAGTTGGAGGGGAGAGGATAAAGGGCATGGAGCTCGCCGGAATTAATAGAGCTTGTCGGAATAGATTTTCTGGCAAAAACCCGGTTAGCAAATAAGGTCGACAAACAACGACGCTACTGCCACGATTACATCAGCTACTTCTAAAATCCAACCCAAAAGCAAAGACAACAAACACCAGAAATTCGTTGCCGGCGGTCATGGTTGTTGCCGGCATCTATGGCTATTACCGGCGTCCATGGCTATTACCAAATATAAGGTCATGGTTGTTTCCCCCAGTATTCATTCTCTATTTATTTCTTTTAGTGTGTTGTATTGCAGGTTTTGTGAAGATATATATTTTTATTCATGTCTGATCTTTGCTAATTTATTGGGGGTTGTCTTTGCTTTGATTATATATTTGATAACGGTGGGTTAAGGTTCAGAAGAAAATTTTGGAGTAGAAAGAGGGAGGAAAAGTGGGCTCTACAAGTTAAATTAAAAAAAGAAAAGAAAAAAATATAATTTTGAAAGCCTTCACTTGCTGTCAGGCGAGTGTAGAACACACACTTTGCCATGTCACTCTAAAGGGTTTAAGTGATATACTGAAAAATAATTTAAGGTGTCCAACTGAAAATGAGGTCAGTTGAGGTGTCTGGCTGACCGTTGAGGACAACTTGGAGGGGCCATTTATGTATACTACTGGAAAATAGGCTTATGGCAACGGTTGGTAAACCGTTGCAATTGATAGAAAAACCGTTGCCATAGAGGTATTGGAACGGTTCGGCGACCGTGACATCCGCTCGCGTGCCAATAGATCTACAGCAACGGTTTTGGCAACGGTTGACAACACTGTTGCTATAGATCAAGCTATCGCAACAGTTTTCCCTCTGAAGCAACGAATATTCATTTCAACAATGGTTGGAAACTGTTACAATATAGTCTATTGCAACGGTTATTTACAACTATTGTAACAATTTTATAATGTTACCGTAACGGTTTTGTTTCTATTGCATCAGTTTGTCACACTTTATAGAACGGTCTGCAACACCTATCGGAACGATTCAAAATGTCTATGGCAACGACGTTTGTGCTTATTGCAATGGTTCTATTAGGCTATTTTTAACATTTAATTGACATTACCACCTAAAAATATTTGTAATTATAACCTTGATATTATATAAATAAAATAATAAAACATTTCATAATCTTTCTTATCCAATAAGCTAAGAATAACAATAATAGCAAAATATTTTTAACCAAATTACATAAGTTTTACAGCTTCAAAAGTTAAAGTTTCAAATGCTATAACAAAAGACTTCAAGAATATTGACAACAACTCAATGTTTTTTCTTATGTAGAAGGATCCCATCAAGTGAACTTTTTAATCTGATATCCGCCCAAGGCTGCACCATAACTTTTTCAAATGATGGTTTTACTAACAAGCCATATGCAACAAACATATGACCGGAACCAGATGTGCCAATAGATTGCAGTTTTGCTGAAACAATACTATGCACGGGTTCTTTATGTTTCTTCACAATTTTCTCATATAAAGATGCGCATATTTTGTGGGCTTCAAATTGTGCAATTTCTCAAAACTCTTTCCATGCCAAAAGTAGAAAACACCAATTTCTGAAATGGCCAAAACACCTAAACTTGCATCATTTTCAACTCTAGATTTAATGCAGTAACTATCCAAAAAGACAGCAGGGTGATCCATTGGAAGTAAGCAGCACGCTGATTTCTTTTTGCTGCCATCTAACTTCCAAACTGCTATGTGTCAGTCACCAACAGTAGAAGAAATAACATGTCTCCCATCTTCAGAGAAAAGCATACACCGAACAACCCCTAATATAAAAAGGAGAAAAGAAATAAGGTGGCTCACAAGGATGGTAACAGAAGTATTTTGCAGTTTGTATTGACTTTACTTAATCACAATGCAAATGCATCAAAAGGGAAGCATATAAAATAAAATGAAACATGCATAACACTCACAGGGTGTCCTGAAAACTTATGGAGCTTTTTATCATCCAAGCAATTGAAAATTTTCAACTAATACGTGGGAGACAAAAACAAACAACTCAAAAACTAACTTCTCTGGTATAATATTAGAAATTCTAAATCTAATACTGTCCAACTTCAAACTTATTAAGAATAAATGGTCCTATTTACAAAAATGGAAATGATTGTTCACAGCTCCTGGCAATTGACTAACTATACACAGAGCACATGAGAAAGGAAGGAGTACATGGATGAGGGTAGGGGAGGCATAGTGTTTTTTTTCTTCTTAGGAGAGGGAAAGTAACTATTGCCAAAGCACTGGGCCGAAAATAACACTATAACAAAAAGACCAAACTCAGTGCAAATTAAAAACTGATGCAAAATCTTACCTGTCGAAAGTACCATGAACCATTTAGTACCATGGTCAAAATAGCAAGTATAATGAAGTTTGTACTTCCTATATCAAAATGATTGACAGAAAACCAGTTAAAAAACACCCGCAAAAATGGGAATAATATAAGCATGAATAAAGCTTAAGTCAAACAGAATGGTATTCATAATGGAGCTGCTCCAATGGAAAATACTACCATGGTGCACGATGAATGGATTGGTTAAGGTACATAAAGAAGACAGGCACGAGACTCTATTAGTCTAGTAGGTATATAAAATGTATCCCCAATAATGATAACCTTGCCATGATTCTAAGGCCAACACAGAATATCCCACTGTTTTAAGAGGCAACTTGTGAAGTATAAGTGAACTCATGGCGCCTATAAATAGAAAAATCGAGTCTGAATTAGGCCAATAATCGCTAAAATAGAATCAGAAAGCTAATGCACTTGCGCGTGTGTGTGTGTATGAGAAAGAGAGAAAGTTTATTGGGGCATAAAGCTACATACTATCATTGAAGCACACGTCTAAAAGAATTGATTGACATCTCTAAGAAATTGTATTCAGAAAGACTCAGCTTCACTGTTCCAGTAATTAAACAAAGATTATCGTGTATGATAAAGAGTGTCAGATTAACAACACTGATAAAAGAGCAGTTACCAAATCTCAAAAGAATAGCCCCATTCCACACCTCCCCTCAACCAAAACATAGGAGAAAACAATACCAAAAAGTTGTACATGAACGGAACAACGTGTCTTTCCAGGCCATTAAAGTTTAAGTCAGTAATGAACCTTTCATTGAATTCAATAGATACTAAGTATTATATTCTTTTCAATTATGGATAAGGTAGAATTTCATGAACTTGAAAGAGAAAATTCAAAGAAACAAAAAGATAAGGTGATGAAGATATAATAATTTGTATCGGCAAAATCAGTAACTTTATCAAACTTGAGGAGTGTTGTGATAACGAAAAATATAAACTGATAACCCAACTGCAAAAACAATTAAGAAAATATCATATTCATAACTCAAAGCAGCAGAGAGTGCTCCTATAGAAACAAGCAAGGAAGAAGAAGTGGTTACAGTAACAATGGCAGTGAGGCCCAAGAAATTGGAGTCCATTCCTGTCCCCTTTCCTCTTCCAACCCAAGAGTGTGGTTGTCTCTCTAATGATTAATTTCTCTTTGTTTATTCATCACTGTTGTGAGCACGTGATTTTTGCCTCGCACGAATTACTCCCAAAATATCAAAAATAAAAGAGTTTTTGTTTGTTTACAATGATTGGGGATCACATGTTCTTTTTCTCATCGCTTGCATTTGGGGGTCCGTGTCTGTTTGCTTAAGTTAACAATCAAAATACATATACCAAATATGTCGCATTTATATTTACAGGGTTAGTTCCGTACTTAGAAATAATTAAGTTTTATTTGGCGAAGAATGAAAAGTCATAAAAAAGGGGGTATTTTTCCGTAATTCTTGTCATTTAATATACAATTTGGTAGTTAATTGTTACCAAAAATTAATTATAGGTGCTACAAGTCGATTTGTTTATATATATATATATATATATATATAGATATATGTATATATAATACAACTTGGAGTGTAGTAAGGAGATCAGATTTGGGCCACAACTTAGCCCAAAAAGCCAGGCCCAAGCGAATCACCTCTGGTCCAGTCCAACCCGTCTCCAGATAAGACCAAACGACGTCGTTTCTGTTTTTAATAAAGAGATCCAAGCCGTCGATCAGCATTGATCGGACGGATCATATTTAATTGCCCCATTCTGTTGATCCTGGCCGTTGGATTCTCATCATCCAACGGCCAGGATTAAAACATTAATTTTAATTACCCAGAAAACCCCCCAAACCCCTTAACCCGTTTTCATTCCTCAGACCCCCCCATCCCCCCTCGTCTCTCTCTCTCTCAACCTCGTCTCCTTCACAAACAACAAACCCTAGCGCCGCCTCCTCTCCCTTCGCCTGAAAACCCGGCGGCAACAACGCCGCCGGCCACCAAAGTAACACCGCACGATCACCTCAACCCCGTCTACAAGAACCTGGCAACCCCTAATCTCGAATCAATCGGGAATTTCTCGAATCTTCATTTGAAGATTCGAGTTAAATTCGAACTAACGCCAAACCTCACCAAAATCACACTATAGGCTCCCATGACCTCCCTCATACCCCCACCGGCTTTGGTTTTGCTCGAATCGAACCCAAAGCCCCAAGCCCCAAATCTGAGCCTATGAACCCTAGATTTCAAATTAGAATCTTCGTTTGGATTCGAGAGAAGTTGAAGCCTAATAGAGTTTAATTGGGATGTTCTCGCTGGAGAACATCTCAATTAAAGTCCTTTAGACTTCAAATCCAAGGCCAAGCTCAAAACAGTCCGGGTTTTGCTTCGATTTCGATTGCGTTCGAGGTAATCTCCCTTTTTCCTATCTATTTTAATTAGGTATGTGTTGCTTATGTGTTTTTTTAGTTCAATTTGTTTAACTTTCTTCGTTGGCCGTCCCTATCTGTTCTCCCCTCAAAGACCTTTTATTTGGTCGAATTGTTTTCTGTTATTCGTTCGAATGTGTTTGTCATAGGATAGCTATTCGTTTTGGTTAGCGTCGTCGAATACCTAAGTTTCACTTTGGCCGAGATTTCAGAATCACTGTTTGGCTGATTAATTGGTTATCCATGATTATGTGTTGTAGTTAATCGAATGTCGTCGATGCACTTTCGTAGGTCTGTTTGTTAGAAACAACAGAGTAGTGATTCCTTTGTTACTGACTGATGTCTTAGTCGAATCACTGTAGACTAATTTCTTATTTGAATCACTATGGGATTATGGTTGCATTCGTTGGTTCATCATAAATTAGGGATTAATAGAGTGTAGTTAATATTAGTTAATTAGAACTAACATTGTAGGATTTAAAAATTATCTTGCCCATGAACTGGACTGGTGGAACCTGCTGTACATCAGGGTACCACCAGTCTCTGCAGTCCAGGGATTTAATAATTAAACCCATACCTAGACAACTTTAAGCAGCAAAGTCAGGGAATAAGATGGCAAAATCATTTCTTTAATTCTCCCGAATGCTCTTAAGAGCTGTAAACACATGGGGGGGATAATTTGGAGAGGGAGGAGCTGTGTTTCTTGGGATATAAAAGAAGAAGCATTTCAGACAGAAGGAGAAGAAAAAAAAACATTAAAAGAGACTCACATAGACCTTAACAAACAGAGGCATTCTTTGAGGAAAAAGAAGAACAGATTCTGCTTCTTTTTTGGCTCACTGGGTCAGTCATTCAGTGAGTCCTGTGAGTGATATCTTGATGCAACCTTGATCGTTCGAAGTGGGCAAATACCTGTTAATGTTTGAATTGGTTTGGTTTTGAGTCTTGCTGAGTTTGCGAGTGTTTCTCACTGGGTTGCTCTCACATCCTTGACCACTGTTTCATTGGGTGTGATTGAACCCTTGTCCTGACTTATAGCATCTGTTTTGGTCGCTCTGTATCCTGCTGGGTTGATTTCTGATTGGTTTTTATCGACTGTTCTGCTGGTCGGGGGTTCCTTTTTTACTGGTTGTTGTTGATTCTGCTGTGGGTGTTTTGCTGCTGCTGTTAGTCGTGTCTTTTTGCTGTGTATCGTTGGGTTTTTTGTTGCTGTTGGCTGTTGGTCCACTGCTGTTGTTGCTATTACTGCATAGCTGATCCTTTGGTCCTCTAATTTCCAGGTACACATCTCAAATTTGCATCGATGTAGCTCTTGAATTGGAAAAGAATTGGCTTCCTGATGTGTACTCAATTGAATTATTATGCATCAATAGCAGAATAGATGTTAAATAATATGCATTTTTTAGAAAGTTTAGTTTTGATTTGTATTCACATGAACATTGGACTATGTGGATTTTCCAAATTTGTATAACTAAGACCTCAGTTCTACTGTAATTCGTGCTAGTCATTCAGGGCATTAGGACTCATAACTTGTTAAGTTACTATTGATCTTCAGAATAGTAGGGATAATCATATGAATATCAACAGGTTGTATCTCATACGTATTAACATAATACATTCTATTAATTGGATTGTTTTCATCATTTGTAAACAGTTGTCTAGTATTTTACTGGTTCAATATCAGCTCCTTAGTAGAATTGATATCATAGTTAGATTGGATGGATAAAATTAGAACATAGGATGTCAAAACAATTAGTTGATTAACTTGCTACTTTACTGCTTTTATATTGGGCTCGTTTGAGGCCCAAAGCCTTGGATATTGGTGTGAACATACTGAGGATCTCAATCTACCCGCTAAGTATTGGTTATGACGGTAGTGAAATAAAATTGAACTACAAATCTGGGCCTCTGGGTTAGGTAGCAAATTCAAATTAAGAGGATTTATCCATTTGTTTGAGTTCGGACTTGAACTTGAAGCCCGAATTTTTCAATGCTAATTAATTAGGCTCTTTTAGAGACAAAATCACTAGAAAATAATAGTCACCTTTAGGATGACCTTTAAAAATAAAATGAGGCACCCCATGCCAACTAAAACTCATAAATTGCGTGGCCCTCTTTAAATGTTCATATTAAAATACTTAGACGCCGGGACATGCCGTTTAGCAAATTTTCACGGCCTCCCGCAAAGTTATCAACACGTTAGATGCTTTATGCGCGCTTTTAATAATTTTACCTTCCTAAACTCGAGTGCACATTTATGTGACTCAAATCCAAATCTCAACGGAGTCGAAATGTGTTGACAACCACGGGTGCACTGGTGCGACGTAGTTCGAGATACATTCTCACGACGTTGCAATTCTTTGTTAAAATAATAATAATAATAATAATAATTCTTGTAATAATAATAATAATCAAAAGCGGTTGAAAGTTAAAATTTGCACAGAGGTTAAAGCACATTACAAAATCAGATAAAGAGGCCAAATACGACGATTGAGCGACCGTGCTAGAACCATGGAACCCGGGAATGCCTAACACCTTCTCCCGGGTTAACAGAATTCCTTATCCGGATTTCTGGTTCGCGGACCGTAATATAGAGTCAAACCTTTCCTCGGTTCGGGATCAAACCGGTGACTTGGGACACCATTATTTTTCCAAGTGGCGACTCTGAATTAAATAAGTTGATCCCGTTTCGATTGTCCTTTAATTGGAAAAACTCCTACGTGCTCCCGCGGGTGCGGTAAAAAGGAGGTGTGACAGCTCTGGCGACTCTGCTGGGGACAAGTACCTCTGAACTTCGGTTTAGGGTCTAAGAATTCGAGCTCAGTTAAATTGTTGTTTTGTCTATATCTGATTTTACTACATGTTTAATTAATGTGCTACATGTCTACCGCTTTGATACTAGTTGCACTGTATATACAAACTGTTATATGTTTACCGCTTTGATATTGCGTGAACTGTATATAAAACTGTGCCGAAAACCCTTCATTTCTCACCCCCGGGGATGTGCTCACTGGTTGAGACTCCTTATTCTGTTAGTGTCATACCCCAAAATAATGAAGAGGCTCGGAGAGTTTCTAAGCCGGTTGGCCTTTTGGTTCCCGGAAAGGAGCTCCTCCCTCAACCCGAGTTGTCCGCTTGGGTACACAGTCTAGATCATGCACCGAGGTTTTGAACTTAGAATAACATAACTGCATACCGGATCCCTAGTAGGAAACGCTTATTTGCATCACGTTGCATTTGACTTAGGGGACTCAACACAGGGATTGGGTCCGTCTAGGACAGGCAACCTGAAATGAAAGACCATCCTGCTATGCCATGTTTGTTTCAAGCATTTATTCAAACTTGCATGCTGACCGGCTTTTAAATACTGAGGAGAAACAAAAACTAAAAGGAAACAGTGTGGGCAAATAGATATTTCCAGAAAAACAAAAATGTGTTTAACCGACAAAATCAATAGTTTGCTAATAAAAGACAACGGAAGGTTGACTTTGCCGACAATGGGTTTCTTAACAAAATGTGTTTTCTTTGTCGGTCAATAAAGGAAAATGTGTTTCTTAACAAAATGTGTTTTCTTTGTCGGCCAATAAAAGAAAATAGTTTGTCTTGACGGACCAAACTACGCGAGTTAGATTCTCACCAGATGTGAGATACGTAGGCAACCCCCGTCGGGTCCAACTTGCCATTTTTCAAAAAAAAAATATACCAAAATCCGTAAATTTTGAAAAAATCATTGCCAACCAAAATGATCGTCTTCTTTAAATAAATGTGCAGGGATGAGCACGATTCAAAATGAACCCTTTTCACTCATGACTAAAATCCCGGTACAAATACGGCTATGGTGGGATAATCTAGGCCAAGAAGGGCAGGATGAGGTTAAAAAGTATTTGAAAGGTCTCACAGGTCTGCTTGAAATAAAACCTCGTGGGGACATCATAAGAGCCTTAGTCACATATTGGGACTCCGCGCACAATGTCTTTCACTTCTCGGACTTCGAGCTCACCCCAATTGTTGAGGAGATGACCGGATACATTGGAAACACCGATATACCATTGGGGCATCAATATCTAATCGCCCCCAGGGTTGTCGCCGTACACCGGTTTTTAGACTCACTGAAGACGGCCAGAACGGTACGTAACCCGGATCTAGCACAAGGGTTTTGTACTTTAAACTTCATCTATCAAAGGTACGGTCATGCGGGAGGTTTCGACGAGCCAGAAAACAAATTATGCAGCAAGGGTAATCGCCAGAAATGGGAGGAGCACAGACGAGTTGCTTTCATGATAGCCTTTTTAGGACTCGTGGTATTCCCGAGGAAAGACGGGAACATTGATATAAAGGTAGCCGGAGTCGTCAGTACTTTGCTTGACCAAAGCGAAAGTACTCTTGCTCCCATGATACTATCAGACATATATCGAGCTCTCACAGCCTGCAAAGCCAGAGGAGATTTTTTCGAAGGCTGTAATTTACTGCTACGGATGTGGATGATCGAGCACCTGTGTCGCCGCACCCAATTCTTGAGATATGGGTTGGTTGAGAAAACTTGCATAAGCGAATTTTATACAAGGATTGATAGGGCCGTCCTGCCTGAAGCAACATTGGCGTGGAGGGCATACTTTCAGGCTCTCAACGCAAGTCAAATACAATGGACGTTGGGTTGGTTGCGGATAGACAAAATCGTGTACATGCCAGCGGCTAGGTCCCCCTTTCTCTTAATGGGACTTAAAAGCATTCAACCTTATGTGCCCCATCGGGTGTTGAGACAGCTTGGGAGGTGCCAGGTAGTACCCAAAGAAGAAGACCTGAGTACCTAGGTTATTGAAATTGGTCCCGACGGTCAATTCCCAGAAGCAAGGGTCCGCCAGATCTGGAGCAAATGCCAATATCTGGAGGCAAACACTTGTGTGCAGGATCGAGCTAGAGGAGAGGTTGTAACCAGATATCTTACTTGGTACAAAGGAGAAACATCGGGGGAAAGACCAGCCAAAAGACCTCACCTCAGGGAATTTGCTAAAGCGTCACAAGAACAATGGGACTGGTTGGCTAAGGAAGAGGTTTACATAACAAGGATCGGCAAGATAGAGCAACGGGTCCAAGATCTCCAATTTGAAAAAGATATGCAAGCCGCCGCCGACGAAGGAGATAAAAAGAAGTTGGCACAGGAAAATGACTTTTTGAGGGCTCAAATCCAGCAAATGAAAAGGGATGCTGACAGACAATTGAGGAGTCGAGCAGACGAAAAATTGATAAAGGGTTTGAGAAGCCAAGTTGCCGATGTCCAAAGGGAATTGGAAGAGTCGAAGGCCCAAACAATGAGGGTCCGAGCTAGCTGGAGAAAGGAGGCACATCAACATGCACTTCACCTGCAACGGATAGAAGAAGATTACACTGAGATCATCACTAGTCTAAGGGAAGCAAATGTTATCCTCAGGGAGCGGGTTTTCAAGCAAGCCCGAGATGCCAGAACAGACCTCGACCGTTGTCACGATTTGATGGCCCGACTACAAGAACAAGTAGATAGGCTCCTAGACCAAGTCACCAACAATGCTCGAAGATTGGGGGCGAAAAACCAGCAGATAGAGCAGCTACTCGGAGAAAGGGACATGATCAAGGACAGAATTGGAGAAATAGGGCACTATGTCACTATGAAGTGTTTAGCTTGCGAACAGATGCCCCGCGCTGCCCTTTTTGCTTCGGTTATGGGCTATGTTCATCGGATCATGAGGGATTTAAGGGGACTGCACACAAGGACCTCACACCAAGGCCCGCGGCAAGGCCGAATGATGCCTCGCGGGCTCCCAAGAATTTTAGAGCATTAGACTTCTGATTTAAAAATGTATTTCGAAATATCGAGTCAAGTTGGTTGGCATTTTATATTTCATTTTTTAGTCGAGCATTCCTCTATTTTGTCGATTATTGTAAGCCATGTTTTGTAACTCTAAGGTTTTATTTGATATAAAAGTTACTGAATTTTGCCACAATCTTGTCACCAGAACTACGCTCGGTCTGATTCACGCGGGGACGTGATACGTAGGCAATCCACATAAGATTCGACCACCACTAAAAAGAAAGAAAAGGATACGAAGGTTAATAACAATAAGGCTTTCAAGGATAATTGAAAAAGAGAAAAGAAAAAGAAGAAAAAAAAAAAGAGAAAAAGAGAAAAGCTGGAATGACGCATGTTACGAGTACATGTAGAAAGGGTTATTTGGTTAGGTGCATTAACATCCTACGTGCTATAACATATCTGTTAAACTCGGTAAACTAACAAGTTTGTTGATTTCCGGAAAGTTTAGCAGTTGGTTTGACAGAATATACTGGCCATCCACCACTACCGTACTAGATCTAAATGGCCAATTACAGCAAGCATGTCTAGCTCCGGTAAAAGCCTCGAGGAAGAGAAATCGGAGATGCAAATCATGAAAGAGGAGGTAGAACGGTTGAGACATCAGATAACAGAGATGCACCTAGCCTGGGCTAGGGGACAGTCCTCGCCAAACCTCCCTACTCTCGCCTCAGCTCCAGAACATCCACCCATCGATCCTTCGACAAGCGCCCCGATCTATCCATACTTTCAGGGGGAAAACCCATATGCCACCCACACTCCACCCGCCAAACCAAATCCTCCTCCAGTCACCCCTGTTTTTGTGGCACCTCCACCTACTACTCTACAAAGGCCGTCCGGCGAGCCGCGTGTTCAGATCCATGACAACTCTTACTATCCTCCAGAGCCTACTTTTAGGGCTCCTGAACCACAATCACATACCCCTCACTGGGATAATCCGGCAGAACCGGAAAAGCACTTCCAAAGTTCAGAACATGAGGAAGTTATCAGAAAAGTTAAAAGCCTGGAGCAGTCCTTCGGGAACATGCACGGTTTGGGTAACCAGGTCAGTGTCGCTTACAAGGATCTGTGCCCGTTCCCCGACGTCCAATTACCGGCCGGGTTCAAAATTCCCAAGTTTGACCTATACGAGGGGCACGGTGATCCTGTAGCCCACCTCCGAGGGTTTTGTAGTAAAATGCGAGGAGCCGGAGGACGGGACGAGATTCTGATAGCTTACTTCGGTCAGAGTCTGGGAGGATTTGCGCTTGAGTGGTACACTAGACAGGACCCCAGCAGATGGTTCACGTGGGATGATTTGGCTCAAGCTTTTATCGGCCAGTTCCAGTACAATCTTGAAATAATCCCCGACCGCTTATCATTGCTAAAATTAGAGAAGAAGCCCGCTGAAAGTTTCAGGGAATTTGGTTTCCGTTGGAGGGAACAGGCAGCCAGGGTAGATCCGCCGATGAGAGAGAGCGAGATGGTGGATTACTTCTTGCAGACATTAGAGCCAACCTATTTCGGACATCTGGTAACGTCCGTAGGCAAATCATTCACTGAGGTGATAAAAATGGGGGTATGATCGAGGAAGGTTTGAAGGCCAACAAGATCATGAGCTACTCAGCATTGAAAGCCACCACTCAGGCTATCCAAAGTGGTACTGGAGGAGTACTTGGGAAAAAGAGGAGAGAGGAAGTCGCGGCCGTCGAGTCCGGGTCATGGTTCAGAAATAGAGGCCCCGCACCCCAATATAGCCCGCCCCAACCTCACCACCAAAATTACTCCCATAATCCATATAACCACCCGCAACATTACTATCCCGCACCTGATCCCCATTTTACTGTCCACCACGCACAGTCCTATTCTGCACCTCCCGTCCATGCACCGTGGCGTGCACCAAACCCGCAGAACAATCATCCACCCCCGAGAGCTTACAGAAACCCCTCGGGCGCGAGTTTTCGTCCGAACCAGGCATTCAGGGGCGACAGGGCGCCAAGGCCAAAGACTTTCACTCCCTTGGGAGAGTCTTACACCAATCTGTTCCACCGGTTGAAGCAAGTAGGGTTGCTAAATCCGGTTGAAGCTAAGCTACCAAACCCTCTTCCAAAGAACCTGGACCATTCAGTAAATTGTGCATACTGCTCAGGATGCCCAGGACACGACACGGAAAAATGTTGGAGGTTGAAAACGGCCATCCGGGAGCTCATCGACACTCGCAGGATTGAGGTTCAGACTCCAACAGAGCCCAACATCAACCAAAACCCACTTCCAACTCATCATGAGACCAACATGATCGAGTTGGTACGGGTGGAAGAAGGAAAGGAGAAAGCCTCTCAGATGGTAATGATGATCAAATCTAGCGGGGTAGGAATGAGAAAGGGGCCGAGCTTTGATGAGCCATCCATTTGCAAGAAGGACGTACCAGGAGGGTCAGAAGCGGAAAAGTGAAGTGTGAACGAAGTACCGGTAAGCCCGGGGAAAGCAAAAATAGTTGTACCAGGGATAGCAACCAAGCCCGTCTTGACGGTAGCAGGCGTTCGAATGGATCCCTTCATCATCAAGCCAGCAATACAGTTGCCCATAATTGATAGCAGAGCTATTCCATGGAATTATGCTCAGGTTATGACAACCTACAAAGGAAAGGAAGTGAAAGAGGAGGTTTGCGAAGCGCAAGGTTTGACCCGCTCGGGGAGATGTTTTGCCCTAGCGGAATTGAGGAAGATCACTCCGGCCACATTGAAAAAGCCGGTAACTGACGAAGAGGCGGAGGAATTCCTGAAAAAGATGAAGCTGCATGACTATTCTGTCTTAGAGCAGCTGAAGAAAACGCCTGCGCAAATCTCATTGCTATCCTTGCTGATACATTCTGAAGAACATCGGCAAGCTTTGATGAAAGTTCTGAATGAGGCCCACGTACCTGATAAAATCTCGGTGAGTCATTTGGAGAAGATCACCAATAGGATCTTCGAAGCAAATCGGATCACCTTCACCGATGATGAATTGCCTGAGGAAGGCACCGAGCACAACAAGGCTTTATATCTTACGGTAAAGTGTGAGGAGTCGGTGGTTACCAAAGTCCTTGTCGATAATGGGTCCAGTGCTAACATTTGTCCTCTCTCTACGCTGGACAAGTTGAAAGTGGACATCGGCAGGATACGCAAGAACAACATATGTGTTCGAGGGTTTGATGGAGGAGGCAAGGCATCGGTTGGGGACATAGTGTTAATCTTGACAATTGGGCCAGTGGAGTTCACCATGGAATTCCAGGTGCTGGACATGGTGGTGTCATATAACCTTCTGATAGGGCGACCATGGATCCATGCCGCAAGAGCAGTTCCATCCAGCTTACACCAACTCGTCAAGTTTGAGTGGGACCAACAGGAGATCGTCGTCCATGGAGAGAATGATCTACGACCAGGCACCATCGTCCCCTTTGTTGAGACAGAAGAAGATGTTGGGCCGTGGGTATACCAGATCTGCGATGTGGTATCCGCCAACCGAGTTCCAGAAGGGGAGTGCGTTCCCAATGACAGATAATTACTGCCGACGTCATGGTGGCTCATGAAATGTTGGGACATGGTTTCATACCCGGCAAAGGTCTAGGCGCATCTCTGCAAGGAATCATACAACCGGTATCTGTGGTCGAAAACGTGGGAACCTTCAATTTGGGATTCAAGCCAACATCAGAGGACATCCAGCAAGCCAAGAAGAATAAGCAGAAGACATGGGTGCTCCCGAAGCCGGTTCCACGCCTTTCCCAATCTTTTGTCAGGGTCTGGAGTAAGAGGACATCCGACGACAAAGATTCCCGGTCCTATGGTTAGGCCAGACGAAGAGTTCCTAAGAAAGTTCGAGGACCTATTTGCAGATACATGCATGCTCGAGGACGGCGAAGGATCCAGCCATGCCGAGATACAGTTTGTGGGGTCGAAAGCAAAATTGAATAATTGGAAGGCTACTCCTTTCCCTGTCCGGAAGGAGTCTTGGTAGTTTGTTTTGGATTGTGTTTTTTCGAAATTTTGTGTTGGGGGTTGTCCCCGGAGTAAAATCCAGTTGTTTTAGTTCATTTTGGTTTGAGTTTGCAAGTTTGTTTTCCTTGTACTATTCCCACTAATGAAATTTGGTTCCCTTCGTGTCTAATTTTGTTTATTTTCCTTCTTTTTTTAACTTTTCTGAACAGCCTTCTTTCAACTGATCTTAATGATATGGCGTGCCTAAAGATTAATCAACCCAGTCTGGAAAGTCAATCGGGTTTGGAAATAATAACGCATGAAATAAGAAGTGACGAGAGTGAGTCAGAGTACGGCGATGATGAAGCCGTAGAAGAAATCGGTGAAGAATTAAGTCACTTCGAGGAAAAACCCAAACCAAATTTAAATGATACCGAGGCCGTTAATCTGGGGAACACGGATGACGTCAAAGAAACTAGGATAAGCGTCCATATTGAACCAAACCTGAGAGAAGAGTTGATCAAAACACTCATGGAGTTTAAAGACATTTTCGCATGGTCGTACGACGACATGCCGAGACTCAGCACTGATCTAGTGGTTCATAAATTACCCACTGATCCGGCATATCCTCCCGTCAAGCAAAAACTACGGAAATTCAAAATGGAGATGCGTGTAAAGATCAAAGAGGAAGTAACCAAGCAGTTGCAGGCGAAAGTCATTCGTGTCACTCGATACCACGAATGGTTGGCTAACGTAGTACCGGTGCCAAAGAAAGACGGAAAGATCAGGGTATGCGTGGATTATCGCAACCTCAACAAGGCAAGTCCTAAGGATAATTTCCCGCTTCCCAATATCCATATCCTGATTGATAATTGCGCTGGACGTGAAATCGGATCCTTTGTGGACTGTTATGTGGGATATCATCAAATCTTGATGGATGAAGAGGACCTGGAAAAGACGGCTTTTATCACACCGTGGGGGACTTATTGCTACCGGGTGATGCCATTCGGTTTGAAGAATGCAGGGGAAACATACATGAGGGCGATGACTACGGTATTCCATGACATGATACACAAGGAAATTGAAGTGTACGTGGATGATGTGATCATAAAATCTAGACGTCGAGAAGACCACGTCGCCGACCTCAGGAAGTTCTTTCAAAGACTTCGAAGATATGATATCAAGCTCAATCCGGCCAAATGCGCATTCGGAGTACCATCAGGAAAGTTGCTAGGATTCATCGTCAGCCGACGGGGCATTGAGTTGGACCCGTCCAAAATCAAGTCCATTCAGGAGTTACCCCCGCCAAAGAATAAAACAGAGGTAATGAGTCTGTTGGGAAGGTTGAATTACATCAGTAGGTTTATTGCCCAGCTTACGGCAACCTGTGAACCCATATTCCGTCTATTGAAGAAAGACGCTGCGATAGAATGGACGACAGAATGTCAGGAAGCGTTTGACCAAATCAAAGGGTATCTGTCAAATCCACCCGTACTAGTTCCGCCTGAACCGGGTAGACCCCTGATTCTTTATCTAACGGTTTTGGAGAATTCGTTCGGCTGCGTACTGGGGCAGCATGATCTTACTGGAGGAAGGAACGGGCCATTTACTATCTCAGTAAGAAATTCACAATCCACAAGGTCAAATACACTCATTTGGTAAAGACTTGCTGTGCTTTGACTTGGGTAGCCCAAAAGCTGAAACATTATTTGTCTTCTTACACCACTTACCTCATTTCGCGTTTGGATCCGTTGAAGTATATTTTCCAGAAACCTATGCCTACAGGGAGGTTGGCAAAATGGCAAATATTACTTACCGAGTTCGACATCATATACGTGACAAGGACGGCTATGAAAGCTCAAGCCCTAGCCGATCACTTAGCTGAGAATCCTGTCGATGACGGATACGAACCTTTGAGGACGTATTTTCCGGACGAAGAAGTATTGCAAATTGATGGGTTGGAACTAACCGAGGAGCCGGGTTGGAAGCTTTTCTTCGACGGAGCGGCGAACGCAAAAGGAGTCGGAGTAGGGGCTGTGCTTATCTCTAAAACAGGACATCATTATCCTGTTACTGCTCAGCTGCGTTTTCATTGTACCAATAATATGGCTGAGTACGAGGCATGTATCTTGGGGTTGCGATTAGCGGTGGACATGGATGTACAGGACGTCTTGGTCTTGGGGGACTCGGACCTTCTAGTACATCAGATTCAGGGAGAATGGGAAACCAGAGATTTAAAGCTTATCCCATATCGTCAGTGTTTGCATGATTTGACCAAACGCTTTCGATCGGTGGAATTCAGGCACATCCCGAGGATGCATAATGAGGTTGCCGACGCGTTGGCTACTTTAGCGTCAATGCTACATCACCCAGACAAGGTTCGTGTCGATCCGTTACATATCCAAGTCCGGAATCAACATGCTTATTGTAATGTGATAGAAGAAGAGATGGATGGTGAGCCATGGTTTCATGATGTCAAAGAGTACCTCAGGTTAGGAATATACCCAGAGCAGGCAACCGGAGATCAAAAGAGAGTTATTCGGCGGTTGGCGAACGGATTCTTCCTTAGTGGAGGGGTATTGTACAAAAGGACCCCGGATTTGGGATTGTTAAGATGTATAGACGCGAGTCAAGCCACAACAGTGATGACAGATATACACTCCGGAGTTTGTGGACCACACATGAGCGGGTACGTATTGGCAAAGAAGATTCTTCGAGCAGGATATTATTGGCTCACTATGGAGCGTGATTGTATAAGTTTCGTGCAAAGATGCCATCAGTGTCAGATACACGGAGATTTGATTCATTCTCCGCCGACTGAATTGCATACAATGTCAGCACCATGGCCGTTTGTCGCATGGGGTATGGATGTCATCGGACCTATAGAACCTGCGGCTTCCAATGGTCATAGGTTCATTCTGGTGACGATCGATTACTTTACCAAGTGGGTGGAGGCCAAAACCTTCAAATCCGTGACCAAGAAGGCGGTGGTGGATTTCGTACATTCCCACATCATCTGCAGGTTTGGAATTCCAAAGATAATCATCACAGATAACGGTGCCAATCTTAACAGTGGATTGATGAAAGAGGTATGTCAACAGTTCAAGATTACACACCGAAATTCCACACCGTATCGTCCCAACGCAAATGGTGCGGTTGAGGCAGCAAACAAGAATATAAAGAAGATATTGAGGAAGATGGTAGAAGGGTCCAGCAATGGCATGAAAAGTTACCATTCGCACTGTTAGGTTATCGCACTACCGTCCGGACTTCGGTAGGTGCAACTCCTTACTTGTTGGTGTACGGGACTGAAGCAGTAATACCCGCAGAAGTTGAAATCCCATCCCTCCGAATTGTCGCTGAAGCTGAGATTGATGACGACGAGTGGGTCAAAACCCGATTAGAGCAATTGAGCTTGATCGATGAAAAGAGATTGACAGCGGTATGTCACGGCCAATTGTATCAAAAGAGAATGGCGAGAGCATATAACAAGAAGGTACGTCCCAGGAAATTTGAAGTGGGACAGCATGTGCTGAAGAGAGTTCTACCACATCAGGCCGAAGCGAAAGGCAAGTTCGCTCCAAATTGGCAGGGACCATTTGTGGTGACTAGAGTATTATCCAACGGCGCTCTATGTCTAACTGATGTTGAGGATACGTAGGCGCCACACGGCTATCAATTCTGATGCGGTCAAGAGATATTATGTGTAATTCTTTAATGCATTTGTCAACGTTTGGTTTCGTTTGTGTGTATTTGGCATTTTCGGAGAATGAAATGACAGAGGCAATTTTTCTACTACCCAAACACTTTAACCCTTTTTTTCCCCTTTGAGCCTTAATTATTCTTTCATATACCCTCTTTCGGAATCACCAAGGAAGATGTGTAACAAAATAGAAAAAGAAACAAAGAAAAGACACAAGAAAAAGTGAACTACGTTCGACCTGATTCCTCAAGAAGGATACGTAGGCGCCACACGGCTCGGTCATAATAAAATAAAAATCAAAGATCCCCCAAGCAACAAAACTGGGGCAGAAGTCGTTGTTTCGTTTGAAAGATAGTGTGGATTCCGAAAGTTGTAATGAGTTAACCGTTGAGGTTAAACCCCTTTCTTTAGCCTCACGCGCAGAAACCACATTAAGAACCAGAAAGACCTCTCGATCAGTATTTGAGAAATGCCAAGTCATGTGAATGAAAGCCAAAAGTGACATCCCGACCCTCGATTGAATCCAGGATGCACAAGCCGAAAGGGGATAACGCTCTAGAGGGAATCTCATGGGTGATACCCCACCGCAGGGAAAGAAAGCGTAAATGAGAGAGTCTTAACGGTGAAAACCCTCGCGGGCACCTTAAGGCGAAGAAAGTTGAGAGAAATAAAATGAGAGAGTCTTACGGTGAAAACCTTTGCGGGCACCTTAAGGCGACGGGAGTTAGAGAGAAATGAGAGAATCTCATTAGTGAAAACCCTTTGAAGGGCACTGTGAGGTGACGGGGCGAGATGGTTACAAGGTGTCTGCACGAGATAAGGTTTGGACATCCGTTTACCTCTCGCAGAACGCGGCATTAGAAAGTGATTGACATGAATAGACTGGGTAGTTTAATCTCAAAGGCGCGGCATAACCATTGGATCAGTCACACATTCAGATAAGTTTTCCTATTTTTGAGTTCAGAAAAGTTTCCTTTTCTTTTGTCATTTGCGGTTAGCATTCTTTTTCTTTTTCTTTCGAAAATTGATTTTTCAAAGCTTAATACCAAGTCTCCCAAAGCAGTATAATGAAAATGAATAGGCGTGGAACGAGGCAATAAGGCAGAAGTCGTTCCGATAGTAAGATTGGAACGACAGGTTGATTGGAAGGTTCGCAGGAATTATGGAGTATGATGGACACATGTGGCACGTCCGAAAGATGATTTCACGCAACGGATCACCGGCTAAAAAGAGTCGGATCAAACCAAAGATTGGAATGAAAGGGAAAGATGAGAAACCGTTCGTGGAAAGAGCATCGTCCCCGGCAAGCGTCAACGTCATCCTCAAAATTCGAGAGAGGCCAAGCAGCTGAAAGAGAAAAGAAAATGGCCCCAACAAGAGTGGCACGACCACTCACTGCGTTTTGAAACTGACAATTTTTCTTTGATTTAAAGTAGGAAAAGAGGGTTCGTTGACGGAAAAGCATACCATCCAGAAGTTTATCAAACTGGGGCAGAAAATTTTCCCCTGTTGCGAAAATTTTTTTGAAAGCAAAGACCCAGTGGATAAGGGTAGAAAGCAACACAAGATATCGGGAAATACCGGTTTCGAGCAGAATAGTTTTGAGAAAGGCCAGACAACACGATGGGGTGATCTTTGAGCCTGGTATCATCCCCAGCAGTTGTTGGAAAAATGAAACAATGGCTTCGAGAGCGCTGGAGGAGGTCAGGGAAGAAGGAAAAGGAAAAGGGGTCCCCAGCCAGGGTAATCCTCAGTTAATGACATCTCAACCCCCGGCGAGTCCAAGAGAGAACGAAAGGTGAAGGAAATAGAAAAAGAGGAAGCAAAGAATACTTCCCCAGCAGCATCACCCCCAGCAGGTGAGTAAACAGTTCCGAAGATATCCCCAGCAGCCAAAAGAAAAGTAACACGACCTCGCGGGAAAGAAATTCCAAGACAAGGTAATTCAGAAGAAAAGGATGGCCCAAGAGACGATGCAGGAAGAAGAAAATGGTACGAGAAAACAAAGGAAGGCGATAAGGATGGGATGAAATTAGTAAGTTATAGTTGAAGTCAGGGAGCCCGCCTGGAGAATGGAGTGGCGATTTTATTTTGAAGTAGTAGTTGAAGTCGGGGAGCCCGCCTGGAGAATGGAGTGGCGATTTTATTTTGAAGTAGTAGTTGAAGTCAGGGAGCCCGCCTGGAGAATGGAGTGGCGATTTTATTTTGAAGTAGTAGTTGAAGTCGGGGAGCCCGCCTGGAGAATGGAGTGGCGATTTTATTTTGAAGTAGTAGTTGAAGTCGGGGAGCCCGCTTGAAGAATGGAGTGACGATTTATTTTGAAGCGGTTGAGCGTAACAGAAATCCCCGGCATAAATCCAAGTTCATAAGCAGAGGGAAGGCAACATGGATCAGAAAGATGGATTCAGACTTCGACGGAAAACAAGTTGAAGATCGCAAGGAAGGGACCAATGGTCGGAGTTCGGCAATCAAGATATGCCGAAATAACAATTGGCAGAAGAGAAGAAGCATCAGAAGGAACACCAAGTCAGACAGGATGGCAAGGAGCGCGACAAGATCAAGTTAAAAAGGATAGATAAGTCAGGGAGCCCGCCTGGAGAATGGAGTGGCGATTTTATTTTGAAGTAGTAGTTGAAGTCAGGGAGCCCGCCTGGAGAATGGAGTGGCGATTTTATTTTGAAGTAGTAGTTGAAGTCGGGGAGCCCGCCTGGAGAATGGAGTGGCGATTTTATTTTGAAGTAGTAGTTGAAGTCAGGGAGCCCGCCTGAAGAATGGAGTGGCGATTTTATTTTGAAATAGTAGTTGAAGTCAGGGAGCCCGCCTGGAGAATGGAGTGGCGATTTTATTTTGAAGTAGTAGTTGAAGTCAGGGAGCCCGCCTGGAGAATGGAGTGGCGATTTTATTTTGAAGTAGTAGTTGAAGTCAGGGAGCCCGCCTGGAGAATGGAGTGGCGACCTATTTTGGTTGAGGAAAGCGGTTGAATGTAACAGAAATCTCCGGCATGAATCCAAGTTCGTAAGCAGAGGGAGGCAACAAGGATCAGAAAAGATAGATTCAGATTGCAAAGGAGAATAGCTCGAGGATCATAAAGAAGGAACCAATGGTCGGAGTTCGGCAATCAAGATAGGCCGAAGTAACAATTGGCGGAAGAGAAGAAGCATCAGAAGGAACATCAAGTCAGACAGGATGGCAAGGAGCATGACAAGATCAAGTTAAAAAGGATAGATAAGAATTCGCAGTACTGTAACTTAGTTTAGCTTCTTATTTTGTTTAGCACGGTGTAATAAGGGGATCGGTTAAGCAGTGGCAACAGCAGTAACAACAGTAACGGCAAGATCACAGCAATCATGGTAGTCCCAGCTACAAAAACTTCCCGAACTACATTGACCTGATTCCTGTTTAGCCCAGGATATGTAGGAGGCCTCCTGAAGTAAAGGCTCGGTCAAGATCTTTTAGAAATGCTTCACACGGAGTGCTCGAACGGGCAAAAATCGCTCGTATTCGCTCACTATCTTTGCACGAAAACTCTTCATGTTTCCGCGCAAAGAGGGGCATGTTGTGAGCACGTGATTTTTGCCTCGCACGAATTACTCCCAAAATATCAAAAATAAAAGAGTTTTTGTTTGTTTACAATGATTGGGGATCACATGTTCTTTTTCTCATCGCTTGCATTTGGGGGTCCGTGTCTGTTTGCTTAAGTTAACAATCAAAATACATATACCAAATATGTCGCATTTATATTTACAGGGTTAGTTCCGTACTTAGAAATAATTAAGTTTTATTTGGCGAAGAATGAAAAGTCATAAAAGGGGGGTATTTTTCCGTAATTCTTGTCATTTAATATACAATTTGGTAGTTAATTGTGTTAATTGTTACCAAAAATTAATTATAGGTGCTACAAGTAGATTTGTTTATATTTAATTGTTACCAAAAATTAATTATAGGTGCTACAAGTCGATTTGTTTATATATATATATATATATATATAAATATATGTATATATAGATATATGTATATATAATACAACTTGGAGTGTAGTAAGGAGATCGGATTTGGGCCACAACTTAGCCCAAAAAGCCAGGCCCAAGCGAATCACCTCTGGTCCAGTCCAACCCGTCTCCAGATAGGACCAAACGACGTCGTTTCTGTTTTTAATAAAGAGATCCAAGCTCAGCATTGATCGGACGGATCACATTTAATTGCCCCATTCTGTTGATCCTGGTCGTTGGATTCTCATCATCCAACGGCCAGGATTAAAACATTAATTTTAATTACCCAGAACCCCCCAAACCCCTTAACCCGTTTTCATTCCTCAGACCCCCCCCCCCATCCCCCTCGTCTCTCTCTCTCTCAACCTCGTCTCCTTCACAAACAACAAACCCTAGCGCCGCCTCCTCTCCATTTGCCTGAAAACCCGGCGGCAACAATGCCGCCGGCCACCAAAGTAACACCACACGATCACCTCAACCCCGTCTACAAGAACCTGGCAACCCCTAATCTCGAATCAATCAGGAATTTCTCGAATCTTCATTTGAAGATTCGAGTTAAATTCGAACTAACGCCAAACCTCACCAAAATCACACTATAGGGTCCCATGACCTCCCTCATACCCCCACCGGCTTTGGTTTTGCTCGAATCGAACCCAAAGCCCCAAGCCCCAAATCTGAGCCTATGAACCCTAGATTTCAAATTAGAATCTTCGTTTGGATTCGAGAGAAGTTGAAGCCTAATAGAGTTTAATTGGGATGTTCTCGCTGGAGAACATCTCAATTAAGTCCTTTAGACTTCAAATCCAAGGCCAAGCTCAAAACAGTCCGGGTTTTGCTTCGATTTCGATTGCGTTCGAGGTAATCTCCCTTTTTCCTATCTATTTTAATTAGGTATGTGTTGCTTATGTGTTTTTTTAGTTCAATTTGTTTAACTTTCTTCGTTGGCCGTCCCTATTTGTTCTCCCCTCAAAGACCTTTTATTTGGTCGAATTGTTTTCTGTTATTCGTTCAAATGTGTTTGTCATAGGATAGCTATTCGTTTTGGTTAGCGTCGTCGAATACCTAAGTTTCACTTTGGCCGAGATTTCAGAATCACTGTTTGGCTGATTAATTGGTTATCCATGATTATGTGTTGTAGTTAATCGAATGTCGTCGATGCACTTTCGTAGGTCTGTTTGTTAGAAACAACAAAGCAGTGATTCCTTTGTTACTGACTGATGTCTTAGTCGAATCACTGTAGACTAATTTCTTATTTGAATCACTATGGGATTATGGTTGCATTCGTTGGTTGATCATAAATTAGGGATTAATAGAGTGTAGTTAATATTAGTTAATTAGAACTAACATTGTACGATTTAAAAATTATCTTGCCCATGAACTGGACTGGTGGAACCTGTTGTACATCAGGGTACCACCAGTCTCTGCAGTCCAGGGATTTAATAATTAAACCCATACCTAGACAACTTTAAGCAGCAAAGTCAGGGAATAAGATGGCAAAATCATTTCTTTAATTCTCCCGAATGCTCTTAAGAGCTGTAAACACATGGGGGGGATAATTTGGAGAGGGAGGAGCTGTGTTTCTTGGGATATAAAAGAAGAAGCATTTCAGACAGAAGGAGAAGAAAAAAAAACATTAAAAGAGACTCACATAGACCTTAACAAACAGAGGCATTCTTTGAGGAAAAAGAAGAACAGATTCTGCTTCTTTTTTGGCTCACTGGGTCAGTCAATCAGTGAGTCCTGTGAGTGATATCTTGATGCAACCTTGATCGTTCGAAGTGGGAAAATACCTGTTAATGTTTGAATTGGTTTGGTTTTGAGTCTTGTTGAGTTTGCGAGTGTTTCTCACTGGGTTGCTCTCACATCCTTGACCACTGTTTCATTGGGTGTGATTGAACCCTTGTCCTGACTTATAGCATCTGTTTTGGTCGCTCTGTATCCTGCTGGGTTGATTTCTGATTGGTTGTTATCGACTGTTCTGCTGGTCGGGGGTTCCTTTTTTACTGGTTGTTGTTGATTCTGCTGTGGGTGTTTTGCTACTGCTGTTAGTCGTGTCTTTTTGCTGTGTATCGTTGGGTTTTTTTTGTTGATGTTGGCTGTTGGTCCACTGCTGTTGTTGCTATTACTGCATAGCTGATCCTTTGGTCCTCTAATTTCCAGGTACACATCTCAAATTTGCATCGATGTAGCTCTTGAATTGGAAAAGAAATAAACATCCTGATGAATTGGCTTCCTGATGTGTACTCAATTGAATTATTATGCATTAATAGCAGAATAGATGTTAAATAATATGCATTTTTTAGAAAGTTTAGTTTTGATTTGTATTCACATGAACATTGGACTATGTGGATTTTCCAAATTTGTATAACTAAGACCTCAGTTCTACTGTAATTCGTACTAGTCATTCAGGGCATTAGGACTCATAACTTGTTAAGTTACTATTGATCTTCAGAATAGTAGGGATAATCATATGAATATCAACAGGTTGTATCTCATACGTATTAACATAATACATTCTATTAATTGGATTGTTTTCATCATTTGTAAACATTTGTCTAGTATTTTACTGGTTCAATATCAGCTCCTTAGTAGAATTGATATCATAGTTAGATTGGATGGATAAAATTAGAACATAGGATGTCAAAACAATTAGTTGATTAACTTGCTACTTTACTGCTTTTATATTGGGCTCGTTTGAGGCCCAAAGCCTTGGATATTGGTGTGAACATACTGAGGATCTCAATCTACCCGCTAAGTATTGGTTATGACGGTAGTGAAATAAAATTGAACTACAAATCTGGGCCTCTGGGTTAGGTAGCAAATTCAAATTAAGAGGATTTATCCATTTGTTTGAGTTCGGACTTGAACTTGAAGCCCGAATTTTACAATGCTAATTAATTAGGCTCTTTTAGAGACAAAATCACTAGAAAATAATAGTCACCTTTAGGATGACCTTTAAAAATAAAATGAGGCACCCCATGCCAACTAAAACTCATAAATTGCGTGGCCTCTTTAAATGTTCATATTAAAATACTTAGACGCCGGGACATGCCGTTTAGCAAATTTTCACGGCCTCCCGCAAAGTTATCAACACGTTAGATGTTTTATGCGCGCTTTTAATAATTTTACCTTCCTAAACTCGAGTGCACATTTATGTGACTCAAATCCAAATCTCAACGGAGTCGAAATGTGTTGACAACCACGGGTGCACTGGTGCGACGTAGTTCGAGATACATTCTCACGACGTTGCAATTCTTTGTTAAAATAATAATAATAATAATAATAATTCTTGTAATAATAATAATAATCAAAAGCGGTTGAAAGTTAAAATTTGCACAGAGGTTAAAGCACATTATAGAATCAGATAAAGAGGCCAAATACGATGATTGAGCGACCGTGCTAGAACCACGGAACCCGGGAATGCCTAACACCTTCTCCCGGGTTAACAGAATTCCTTATCCGGATTTCTGGTTCGTGGACCGTAATATAGAGTCAAACCTTTCCTCGGTTCGGGATCAAACCGGTGACTTGGGACACCATTATTTTTCCAAGTGGCGACTCTGAATTGAATAAGTTGATCCCATTTCGATTGTCCTTTAATTGAAAAAACTCCTACGTGCTCCCGCGGGTGCGGTAAAAAGGAGGTGTGACAACTGTCGTATAATTCCTTACCGCGTCACCACTTGGGTTGTATGGTTAAGATTTGTTATGCGTTGTTGCTAATATTTTCCCATCTGGCTAGACAGAAAGCCAAAAGAGGAACCAATATCAGCATAACCAAATTAAGCATAGAATGTTGGCTGATACAAGAAAACGACTACATGAATACTAACACGGGATATAGGGGGAAGGACAATGGCATGTATCCAGAACATATAGTGATCTAAAGTCTAAATATGACACGAGAAGAATGTTGATAACTCTTAGCTCAGGGAATCTCGTATCATCGTTGCGAGTACTCTTGTGATGAGTAAGATGGGGAACAGATCATTAGAAAGGCTGAGATAGCAATGACAACGCACACTAATGTGCGAGATATCGACTACTCTTGCTACAGCAGTTACAACCAACCAGGGCAGCAACATATGGTGATATCGAGAAAAATCAGGGCAGCAACATATGGTGATATCGACTACTCTTGCTACAGCAGTTACAACCAATCTTGAAACTATATAGTAATCAGTCTTTTACCAAGCAGTAACAAATAAAAATGCAGTATTGCAAAATTTAGTGACAGTATTCAGATACATACTTGCAACTCTAAAGAGGGAAAAATATTTTTTATTTCACTTAGGTGCGCAATGAGTAGAACACCTTCCATTATGCAATTAGGTATATCAGTTCCAGGGTGGTATTAGTTCCACCAAAAATAAGAATACCGGGTATTGGATCACTCTGTAAAAGGTTAAAGTATGTAACTGACTTTTTCAGACAACTACATGGGGAAACTTATGTACTTTCCCAAACGTTTTGCATAACGACATGATATTGAGAAACTTCAAAAGCAAATTAAAAAAGGACAACATTCGGAAACTACAGATGTGAACACAACAACAATTTTTGACTTTGTATTAACAAGATAGCAGTATTCAGGCTGATAGCATTCCATCCACAAATTAATCAAATGTGATCGACTCTTAACATGATGACGCGCGCTAGGAGCTCCTAGGGCAGTATACCAGATACCAAAATTCTATATTGAAAACTTAAACAACATACTCAATGTGATCCCACAAGTGGGGTGTAAGAGGGTAAGTGTACACAGACATCAACCCTACTATATTGAAAGCTTACAATTTCTTAACGAAATTGCATATCCACTATGCAATCGGGACCAATACTATTATATTGAATCAAGAGTCAATGTATAATGTGAGTATGTAAGAATCTACCAAGTTGGCCTTCACACAAGTTTGTGGAAACCTGTGTGCTCATGCACAACGAAAAGCATCTCAAGTTTTCAGCAGTCCCATAGAACAAAATAGACATCTAATACTTGCAAAACCCCTAGTTTAGCAAATATGTGCAGCATTTTGAACCCAAAAGTTTGCAAAACTGAACATTTTTGAATATGTTATCAAGCTTGCTTTTTAGTATTTCTGAAAATTAATTAACTTTTTCTCTGTGATCACTTAACAGTACAAAGTTTTTGATAAGTAATAGCTCATGGCTCATTATGGTATTACAGAGAAAAAGTCTCAACAACCACAGTAAGCTGTCTCTTGAAAGATTAGCTTACCAGACAAGGATAGTTTGATGGTGCAATGCATTCAATGTAACTTCATGAAAACATTGTTTTGCCTCTGCCTCTGCTTCATACGCCTTTGCAATCCTTGCCTCCCGTTCCGCCCCAGCAATGGCAGCTTCAGCGTCGTCTGCAACTGCTTGTGCAGCAGCTGCAGCAGCCTCCTCTTTCGTCATGCTCTTTATCTGCTCTAACTCCACATCAACTTGTGCTTTAGTCCGTATTCAACAATGTATGCTTCCAAGCATATCACTTTTTGAGCATTGTTGATAAAACTCTAACCAAAGTAGCCACTAAGACCTCAGTGTAAGTCTTGGAACTCAAGAAGACATTATGATTCAGGAGAGAATGCATAGCTGAATGAGAATAGCACAACAAACCAAAAAGAATAAATTCAGGCATTTCATTCTCTCGTTGCCTTGCCCCTTCCTAGCTTAGGCATGATCTGATAGTAAAATGAAGCTTATGTCTGAATAAAAGCATGATCTTCCAAGTCTTGAAATGATAAAACATGGCTTCCTTCACTAAAATTGATCCTTATCAATCTTCTTCATGATGCCATCAACAGACACAACCACCTTTCTGTATCACCATAAAGCCAGGGCAGCATACTGCTAAAGAAATCTCTAAGGATATTACATGCTGTAGAAGTATACACTACATTCATATGCATAATAGGAGGAGCCAAAAGCTCGAGCACTTCCATAACACAGTTGAAATGGCTAAATCTACAGGTAAGAAGTGTTAAATCTGGAATTTGAAGAAGGCCATCTAAAGGTAAGAAGGGTTAAATCTGGAATTGGGAGAAGGCCATCTAAGCAAGATTTTAAATTTGGTTTTCCAAAAGAAACAAACTTGCGCAAAAACCAGCACAAGTAACTGTACAAATAAACAATCTAACCTGAATGCAGAAGCGAACTGTATATATTCCTTCCTGATTGTATTCTGGTGTAATTATGACTTCTGATATTTGTGAAACCTCAGTTAGCACATCAACAACACTTAGAAACCAACAATCACCCAGTCGTCCCTATTAAAAGGTACAGTATCACAATAAGCAACTTGATCTTCAAAGACAATTCTAACAACCAACTTTTGATCTGCCTCCAAAATAAGCAAAATGAAAGAGGAGGCAGGAGATGATACTTTGAGCGAACAGTATGAACAAGAGTAGCACAACCTGGCAAACATCTGAAGAATTTGCTACTCCAGAGAATAAGCATGGGTGACAATCCAGATGCTTCTCTTTCACTATATCAGTAGGCCTCATCCATTCAGAAACAACCTAAGATCAAAACATAGCACTACGTACGTGTAACAAAGACAACCATTTTGATTAACAAAGACAACATTTCTTCTAATTTTCTCTTTTTGTTAAATTATTTATTCTGCCCCAATATTTTGATACTCAATATTTATCTCATCACACTATTATTGGATCAAAGACTCTGTATATATCCAAAAGATTGGAATCTCCTCGAGCTAAGACAAGAATTAATAGAAATCGGTAATCACACAAAATTGTCTTAGAAATAGAAATTACTATTAAGCAATTTAACATCAACCATAACAACAACTCCATATTACTGAAATTACCACAGATTAAAGGGCACTTCAGAATAAATAAGATAACAATCAATAATGCTAATTAACACAATAAGAACTCAATTATTCTTAACACATTCAGCAATAAAAAAAATTTATAATTAGGGGAAATTATACCTTGGCAAGAAGACTGCGAAACCTGCTACTATCTGCTTCAAAGGCGAAAATCGTGCGACCTTCACTGTAGAAAATAGGATGAACTTTTATGTTTTTGTCATAAAATCGTCTCAAAAAAGGGGTGAATTATAGTACAAAAATATCTTAACAGATTTCTAAGATAGATTCAAAGCTTCAACAGAAAATACACACAACTTTAAGAAAGGGAAAAATTAATAAGGTGAACAACAAAGACCAGGGCTCTTTGATTAGTTTTCTCTTTCACCATATGAACAAATTTGAGTCTCTTCCAATGAAATTGAACATTATTTTGAGAAACCCTAGCGAATTATCAAGAGGAGCATTAGCCTTAATGAGATTTTCCAGCGTTGACATCGCCGGTGCCGCCGAAGGTGGCAATGTCTTCTCCTCATAATCTCCGGCAACGAAGAAGGCTTTTTGGGAGAGAGAGTTGTGACTTGCGTTTTGAGTGTATATCAGATGTAGTGTGTTATTAGGTTTGTACTCTTATTTTACTAAATACAAAAAAGAAAAAAAAATGAATTAGTGTGGGTCTCTTTTAAGCGGGAGTCCTCGAAAATTTGGGGAAAAAAGTAGAGGGAATTCATAACCGTTGCAATAAATCAAAAATTTCAAGAAACCGTTACCATAGATATAGTTATTGTTACGGTCTTCTAAAATGTTGCGATAGAAACATCTATTGTAACGTATTTTGGACTAAAGCAACGGTTCGGGTGCTAAAGTGTTCCGATAGTACCAACAGCTTTACTCAACAATTGGAACCGTTGCAATAGACTGTCTATAGCAACGGTTACTGATCCGTTGCCATTAAAAGCGTTGCCATAGCCCAAATTTCCAGTAGTGATTCAAGTTGTCAACCCCAAACTCCGTTGTCTTTGTTCAAGAACGGCCCTAATGTCGTATTCATGTAATACAACGAGACAATGTATATAATGAAATACATGAAATACAGCGAGATACATTGAAATAAATGAAAAAAAACAACGAATACAATGAAATACATGAAAAGACAGTGAGATAAATTGAAATACATTGAAATATATTAACAGAAATTCAAGTTGCTCAGACCCAAACTTCACCGTCTTTATTCAAGAACAACTATAATATCGTCTCGTCGTCATCGTCGCCTCCGATTACCGTTGTTACGCCGAAGAAGTAGCAGTGTTGAGAGCTGGGAATATCACGATCCATTCGTGGCTAGAAGATGGGCCAAGCGTTTGCATGGCTATAGGATATGATGTTCACTGTTTTGATTTCTTACCCCGAAGTCCTTGATCCCATCACTCAGATCTCTATGGATGATGTATCTATTAATTGAACAAAGTTTTTAATATTTATTTTGGCTTGGCGTGAGAAGAAAGAGCGGAGATTTGCTGTTTTCTAGGGGGAAGATTGATGACACAGGAAGTGATGAGAGAGAATTCACGAATTTGTATTCATGAAGAAAACTAGTGATGAGAGAGAAGGCGGAGAAAAATCTCAAAGAATGAAAGAGAAAAATAATACAAAGCATATTTTATGTTTTAAGAATAGGAGGTGACTATATATATATATATATATATATATATATATATATATATGTGTGTGTGTGTGTGTGTGTGTGTGTGTGTGTGTGTTATACATATTAAAAGATAGTTGATAATAGGTGAATTAGACTATATTTATGCCCTAAATAATCATACTTTAATGTTATTTTGATAATATATATGATTACAAAATGCTCTTATTAGTATTTTTAGTACGCTATAGGTACACAAGAGTTGAGAAAGGCTAAAAGAGCTATTTTGGAGTCAAAAGAAGATGAAAAAGGCCATGTGTGGAACAAAGCAAGAAATTGTGCTGAAACAGCACGGAAGAATCAGCGGCACTGTTTGACCGCGGTTCCACCGCGACCGCGGCAGAACCGCGGTAGAATAGGCCTGCGGATGTTGTGAGGATTCAGAAGGCATTATCCATCGTGGTTCCACCGCGAACGCGGTCAAACCGCGGTGGAAGGCAAAAAATTCAGGGACTGAAGGGTAAAAACATAAAATGTAAAACCTAAACCCTATATATATTGTTAGGATTCGCCCAAAGGAGGCAAGTTTTGTACTATTGATTACTTTTGTAAGAAAACTAGTAAGAGAGAACTCTCTCAACATCTCTCTTTCTTTTACTTTGAATTCTTGATTATGAAATCCATTATCTCTTTTGCTTTTTTAATTATGAGTAGCTAAATTCTTATCTAAGGTTTTGATGGAACCTATTGATTGATGAACTTCTGGTTATGTGAATACAAATTGTTAGCTAAATTTCTATTTGTTCAACTTCGTTCTTGTTGTAGTTAATTGATAGGATCCTCAATTAAATGTGCCTATTTAGTGTGCATAACTTGGAAAAAAGTGCATATTTAGGTTATTGTTGAACATCACCACACCTAAATTATTGGAGGAATCTATAATTGCGGGTATAAAGGTGGGATTAGGAATAACGAAACCTTGGGTGAAATCTAAAGTGAACTGTACTAATAAAAGCTAGCAATGGTAGCTCGGAAGAGTGCAATAGTAAATTATTATAATTGCTCGGGAGAGAATTACGGTAGAAATAGGGTTCATGATTGATAGAGAAATATTAACAATTTGTATGAGCATAAACAAAAGGGATTCCATCAATAGGGGAAATCATCACCTTAGTCTTTCTCATTATTCAGTACAACATCTTCAATTATTTTCTTCAATTCTTTAGTTTATTGCAAAAGTAGTTAGTAGAAACCACTCACAAAGACATTTAAAAGTTTGGTAAGCTGATTAGGAAGTATTGTTAGGTTTTGAAGGTTGTAATTGATAGGTTAACTCTCTATGGGATTCGACTCCGGACTTATAAAACTGGGGTTATATTGACAGCGACCGCATTGTACTTTTTTAAGGTATAGTTGGGTGTGATCAAACTTTGGCACCGTTGCCAGGGAGTTAACGGAATTATCAATTGCCATTGACAGAACTGCAAGATTCTTGTGTAGTCAAATTCTCTCTACACACTTTAAATTGAAAATTTTGATGATTGTTGAATTGGGTGCTCAGGTGCATGCCTAGGAAATCTACAAGGACTGGAGAACTACTTGAAGGACTCTCAGACCCAGAGCAAATATTCCGGGCAAGAAACAGGGCGAACAGACTTTGACATGGGAGATGTAAACGATCCAAACCAGCAAGCTGGGTTGAATATACAAGAGGCGTAGGATGCGCATGAGGGTTCTCTAATTGATTGGGCACAACCAACTGCTGATAATTTGGCAACTGCCATTATTGTGCCAGCCATTCAAGTTGAATCATTCCAGATCACTAACAACATGCTGCACTTGTTGCAAAACAAGGGACTATTTTCTGGAACTCAGGTTAAAGATCCACAACAACACCTGAAATTTTTTCTTTCTATATGCAAGACGCAGAGGCAACCAAATGTGACACTGGAGACAATCAGGCTATTGCTGTTTCCACTCTCAGTTACAAGGGTTGCACAGGTATGGCTCAACTCACTTCCCATTAACTTTATAGCAACATGGGATGAGTTATTCAAGCAATTCCACAATAAGTTTCATCCACCTAGCAAAACAGCTCAGGAAATAGATGAGATTGTGAGCTTCAAGCGAAAACCGATGGAGACATTGCATGAGACTTGGGGCAGATTTAAGGGTATGCTAGTTATGTGTCCTCACCATGGGGTTCCCGATGTTGGGTCAAAGGTTGTACATGGGGCTCTCGGATAGCATGAAGAATATAGTAGATGCCTCAGCAGGTGGGGCTTTTCTGAGCAAGACCTGGAAAGAAGGCCATAATTTGCTTGACAAGATGGCTCAAAACTCCGGGTGGACAACCAGGAATGCTCCTATCACTCCAATGGTACACTATGTACCTTTGAATCCTTCCAACACTATGGAGTAGAACATGGCTACTCTTTTGACACACAGCTAATGCTGATGATGATGTTCCTAGTCTGCACATCTTGAATTAGCCAACCCATAGGTAATTCATAAGCTGCAGACCAGGAACACCATCATCAGCATGAATACATGAACTACGTGGAAAATTATGGAGGGCATCGACAGGGAAACAAGAATTGGGGTCAGCATGCTCCACAGCAGTACAGGCCCCCTAAGCCACAATAAAATGCATGAGGTATGAGGCCACCCAACAATATGGCTCCAAATCCTATACCTCAGGCTTTCAACAATCATCGGCAGGGGTATCATCCACCTCCACCACAACATGGGGGTAGACATGACGATGGGTTCGCAAGGTTGGAAGCTATGATGCAGTGGGTAATTGGGTCACATGCCAAAAACAACGAGAGGATAGATGCACATGATGCAGCTATTAAGAATATAAAGGTGCAAGTGGGACAGATTGCTATGACACTGAACAATCATCCTCGAGGGACATTACCTGCAGACACTCAAACAAACCCAAAAGATCAAGTCCCAAAGCAGCTGATGGCAGTTAGTCTGAGAAACAGTTGAGATCTTGATGTTGAGCAGGAAAGAAATAGAGGCAATGTACAGGATGAGACACTCATTCCAGTACCCATTGAACTGGATGAGTCCACAGGGTTGACAGAAGTTACAGTCCAACCAACAACTAAAAATAATGATGTGTAGCAGGAAACAAAGAAAACAGCTGAACCGGTAGAACAACCGGTTGTGAAACAGGTAGTAGAGAAAGAAAAATCCCAAGTGATTGGGAAGAAGAGGCCTCCAGCCCCATTTCCTCAAAGGTTGGCCAAGCACCAAAAAGAGGAGCAATACAAGAAATTCTTCGAAATGCTCAAGCAAATCCAGGTAAATATCCCCTTAATTGAAGCTTTGAAAGAGATGCCTGGGTATGCTAAGATGATGAAAGACTTGATGTCGCAAAAATTTGATTTCCAAGACTTGGCCACCGTGAATCTTACTCAGACATGTAGTGCAGTGGTATCTAGACCCATAGCTGAGAAGTAATCTGACCCATGTAGCTTCACTATTCCGTTCACTATAGGAAACTTTGCCTTTGCTAAGGCATTGTGTGATTTGGGGGCTAGGATAAATCTTATGCCCTTGGTGATCTATAAGAAGCTGGGCATCGGGAGAGCCAGGCCTACTTCTATGTTATTACCGCTTGCTGACAGGACGGTTAATCGTCCATTCGGGATATTAGATGATGTGCTTATCCAGGTGGGGAAATTTGTGTTTCCCGCCGACTTTGTGATTTTGGATTGTAAGGTGGACGAGGAGATTCCTATAATCTTAGGAAGACCATTCCTAGCCACGAGGAGAGCCTTGATCGATTGTGAGACTGGGAAGCTCAAGATGAGGCTAAACGATGAGGAGATCATATTCAATGTACCAAAATCTATGAGGCGCCCTAGTGAGTTCGCGAATTGCTCTCTCATTGATACAGTAGATGTGATAGTGGAGACAGACGATGTAGAATTAATAGCTAAAGATCCACTTCAGGCATGCCTAATGAACTTAGAGGAGGTAAATGGTGAAAGTCTGGCGGAGTGGGTGTTAGCACTGGAAGGCAAGGGTTTTGGGATAGAGAGTTGGAGTTTGAACCTCTACACTTAGAAAAGAGAGAGACCCCTCCAACAAAATCATCCATATAGGAGCCACCAAAGCTGGAACTTAATCCATTACCAGCTCATCTCATGTATGAATTTATGGGCCCTAACTCCACTTTACATGTTATTATCTCATCCGGTTTGCTAGATGTGCAGGCTCAACAGCTTATACAGGTACTCAAGGAATATAAAACTGTCATCGGTTGTACCATGGCAGACATAAAGGGGATCAGCCCCGCTTACTGCATGCATAAGATTCTCCTGGAAGAGGGACACAAACCTTCCAGGGAACACCAAAGAAGGATGAATCCGAATATGAAGGAGGCGGTGAAGAAGGAAGTGATAAAGTGGCTAGACGCGGGAATTATTTTCCCGATCTTTGACAGTAGCTGGGTTAGACGAGTTCAATGCGTACCAAAGAAGGGTGGCATGACGGTTGTGCAAAATAAAAACAATGAATTAATCTCAACAAGAACTGTCACCGGATGGAGGATATGCATGGACTACAGGAAACTGAATCTAGCCACCCGTAAAGACCACTTCCCACTTCCCTTCATTGACCAGATGCTCGACGGGTTGGCGGGGAGGTCACATTTTTGCTTCTTGGATGGGTACTTGGGGTACAATCAGATCTCAATTGCCCCTGAGGATAGAGAGAAGACCTCCTTCACATGCCCATATGGCATTTTTGCCTTCAAGAGGATGCCATTCGGCCTATGCAATGCACCTGCCACATTCCATAAGTGCATGATAGGCCATATTCATTGACATGGTGGAAGATATCATGGAGGTGTTCATGGATGATTCCTCAATGGTAGGGAATTCGTTCGATGAATGCCTTGTCAATATGACAAGAGTGCTAAAACGGTGTATTGAGACCAACTTGGTGCTAAATTGGGAAAAGTGCCATTTCATGGTACAAGAAGGAATAGTCTTGGGACACCGGGTCTCGAGCAAGGGTATTGAGGTGGACCGAGCCAAAGTTGATGTCATTGTAAAGATGCCTCCACCAACGTCTGTCAAAGCCATTAGAAGCTTTCTTGGACATGGCAGTTTTTACCGGAGGTTCATTAAAGACTTCTCCAAAATTACCAACCCCCTTTGTAAGTTACTCGAAAAAGATCACCCTTTTGTATTTTCTAATGATTGCAGGACTGCATTTGAGGAGCTGAAGAAAAGGTTGGTCATACCACCAATCATTATTGCCCCCAACTGGGAGCAACCATTTGAGCTTATGTGCGATGCAAGTGACTATGCAGTGGGGGCAGTGCCGGGCAAGCGGAAGGACAAACGGATGCATCCAATCTACTATGCTAGTAGAACGCTGAGTGGAGCATAACTGATTACACTGTGATGGAGAAGGAAATGCTGGCGGTAGTATTTGCATTCGACAAGTTTAGGTCTTATCTCATAGGATTAAAGGTAATAGTATACACTGACCATGCAACACTCAGGTATTTAATTGAAAAGAAGGACTCTAAGTCGCGCCTTATTCGTTGGGTGCTGCTTCTGCAAGAGTTCGATCTTGAAATCTGTGACCGTAAGGGCACTGGGAATCAAGTTGTTGTTCACTTATCACGACTTGAAAGAGTTGAAACTATTAAAGAGAGTGGCAAAATTCTAGAAACCTTTCGAGACGAGCAGCTGCTCGCTACCACTCTCATTGAAGTGCCATGGTATGCAGACTATGCAAACTACCTGGCCAGTGGTATTGTTCCTCATGACCTGTCATCGGTCCAGAGGAAAAGATTCTTTCGTGAAAGACAACTGTACTATTGGGATGAGCCCTATTTGTTTAGAATATTCCTTGATAACATGATCCGGAGATGCGTCCCCGAGATCGAACAATCTTCTGTCTTGTAAGCTTGTCATGCTTCAGCATATGGTGGCCATTTCGGAGGAGTTCGAACATCAGCCAAGGTACTTGAGGCCGCATTCTACTGGCCAACGGTATTTAAAGATGCACATTTGTCGGTGAAATGGTGTAATGAATGTCAACGCACCGAGAATATCTCTCGGCGTCACGAGATGCCCATGAACCCAATCCAACAGGTAGAAGTATTTGACGTCTGGGGGATAGATTTCATGGGTCCCTTTGTCAGCTCCTATGGAAACAAGTACATTTTTGTTGTTGTAGACTATGTGTCCAAATGGGTGGAAGCTATAGCATTACCCACCAATGATGCTAAGGTGGTGGTGGGATTTCTCAAGAAAAACATTTTCACTCGCTTTGGGACACCGAGGGAAATTATCAGCGACGGGGGCACTCACTTCTGTAATCGAGCATTTGAGAAACTATTAGCAAAATACGATGTGAAGCAAAAGGTGGCTACTCCATATCACCCTCAGACTAGTGGGCAAGTTGAGGTATCTAACATGGAAATAAAGAGTGTATTGATAAAAACAGTGAATGTCACAAGGGCCGACTGGTCAAGAAAGCTCGATGATGCATTATGGGCGTATAGGACAGCTTTTAAGACACCAATCGGCATGTCACCATACAAATTGGTATTTAAGAAAGCTTGTCACCTACCCGTTGAACTGGAGCATAAAGCATGGTGGGCACTCAAGCAATTAAATCTGAGCTCGAATGAAGCGGGTAAATCAAGAGTCACTGAATTACATGAGCTGGAAGAGTTTCGGTATCTAGCTTTTGCGAGCACAAGATTATACAAGGAGAGGATGAAGCGGCTACATGACCAAAATATCATAGATCGCAACTTCAAAACCGGGGACAAGGTACTACTCTATAACTCAAGATTACGGTTGTTCTCGGGCAGATTGAAATCAAGATGGCCTGGCCCATTCCGGGTGGTTGAAGTGTTACAGTCTGGCGCTGTGGAAATACAATCTGAAGATGGCTCCTGCACTTTCAGAGTCAATGGACAACGGTTGAAATTGTACGTTGGCATGAATGAAGCCAATAAGACGGTTGAAGTGCGGTTGGATAAACCTCAAAGGTTGAGCAAGCCTTAAAATGCACTAAGTTGAGTCATGCCGTGACGTTAAATCAGGAGCTACATGGGAGGCAACCCACGAAACTATTGTAATTGTAAATCATTATAGTTAGTCTATATAAAAAAAACGTTGCTGCCGGGCTTAAAAATTCAGATGAGCCTTCTCACCACGGTTCCACCGCGACGCGGTGAAACCACGGTGGAATGCTGCCTCAAAACCTGACCCACCGCGGTTGGACCTCTTTAGAATCTCCTACCTCACGGTTCCACCACGACTGCAGTGGAACGCGGGCAGTCCAGGTTTGCAATTTTTTTTTTATTTTTTTATTCACCCCCCCCCAATTTTAATAACCCTAACCTAAACAAACCTCCCTATTATTCACTCTTCACAGCCGCCCCCAATTCCCTCTCTCTCTCTAAAATCCTTCTTCTCCTCCTTCTCTCTAAAAATAATCCCCCCACTCTCTTCATCTTCTTCCCTCACCCTCCCCCATCCTCCATTGTCACTACCTTCCTTCTTCTCCTTCTACTTCATGTAAGTTTTTCTTTTTTTCTTTTTCTTCTCTTTTTAATTTTTGTTAGTTTAATTAGTGTAGTATAGTTTAATTGTAGTTGTTTCTAAAATCCTACCTAGGCTTAGTGTAAAATATGTTAATATACCCCATTAATATAGCAACATTGTTGTATAATTGATTTTTGAGATTTTTGATAATTAACTTGGTTGGGTCTCCATTATTATGTATTGTGCTTTGTTATGGTGGTTTGGAGATTCAAATTAGTTCTTGATTGATTAGTTTGGTTTTGGGCCATAGTTTGGCCAATTATGTTGTAATGAATGTTGTTGCTAAATTTTAGGGGATGTGATGCTTAAGTTTGGTTGGTTGTTATTGTAAATTTTTGGAGATGGTGTAATTATGTTTGGGGTGATGTTGGCATGAAAAAAGAAGTAAGTGTGGGGTGCATTAGGTTAGAGTTGGTGAAATTGTTGGGAATATATGGTCAAATTAGGGGTCATGGTATGATGGCATTAAAAGAAGTACGTTTGCAGTCAATGGATGGTGAAGTCTGAGTAACCATTCGAAGCACTAATGTAATGAATTTTTTTATATGATTCTTATGTGCAGGATTATGGCACCAAAGCGATCAAGGCATGATGTGAGCTCGTCTAGGCGTCCTGCCTACGGTGAGTCTCGTTTTGAGTCCGAAGAGGCGAAAAACGATTTCCACGCCAAGGCTACCAAGGCATGGTTGCAGGAGATCTCGATTGATAAGATGGCTCTGCAGGCAGAAAAGCCCGATATGTATGAGGAAATTCCATGCAGGGACACAGAATTCTTATGCCAGGAACCTTCTCTCGTCAACAAGATGCTTGTTAGGGAGTTCTACGCAAATGCAACCTACGGCATGGCGAGGGAGGTCTTCGTGCGAGGTAAGCGTGTTTGGGCCAAGGTGCCTAGTGTAAGGCAAGCCTTGGGACTGCCTTCTTTTACCAGTGATGTGGATTACTACCACGACAAGCCCGGTGTCAGTTGGGACACCATGATAGAGGCCTTATGTGTAGGTGGACGTCCTTTTTGGATCAAGGACCAAATAACTCTTAACTCTAACAGTTTCACACATCTTGCCAAGTGCTGGTTTACGGGTGTCTGTAACTGTTTTCTGCCCTCCAGCAACACCACTGATGTTAACTTTAATAGGGCATTATCGACTTGGTGCTTTGTCACCCAGCGGGAGTTTGACGTTGCCCGACTGATTTGTGATGAGATGATGCTGAGGGGACCCCTCAAGTCCAAGGGATTCTATTTCCCTTCTTTGGTCACTAATATTTGCCTCTCCCTCCAAACACCTGTACTGCCTACAAATGGTGAACTTCCACAAAAAGCTCCGTTTAAAGCTTCTATTATTCTGGTGGGTAGAGACAACGACCCCATTGACATTGATGACGATGACGATATTATTCCGGTTGTCCAGTACCGGAGGTCCACTGACTCTGTAGGTACTTCTAGGCAAGCTCAATATGGAGCTGGCCTATCCCGGTCCCAGTCCACCAGACCTATGCTTAGGTCTTTGGAGGAAGAAGTTGCGGTTTATGCACTTCTGTGGACGGCCTGCACACGCGCATGGACGCGATGTCCCAGAGGCACTCCAGATTTGAGAGCCGTTTCATGGTATGGTTTAGAGCATTGGGTCGAGCATGCAATGTCGACCCCACCACCGTCTCCGACTCAGATTGAGTCTCAAGTAAATCTTCTAACCCTTCTGTGCTTTACATTGATTATTATGATATGAGGACATGCCATTATTTTAAGTGTGGGGTGGGAGACTTATTCTGTATTATATGTTGTACATTGTAGATTTAGTTGTATAGTATATTAGCTGGCTTGGCCCGATAATGGACACTTGGAGACGTGTTTCTTTAGGGTCTAAGTAGAAACAAAAAAAAAAATCAAAAATTTTAAAAAATCCAAAATTATGAGTAAAGGGATCTTCCTGATGGCGGACTACTTGGGCAGTACTCTTGAGGGAAGTAGTCCATGTAGGAATTTTTGTTTCTTTTCTTTTCTTTTCTTTTTCTAGGTAGTGTATCACCTCCCCCTTGGTTTTTCTTTTGGACAGGGTTCTTTTCCAAGGGTTTTTATTGAACCGGGTTAGGTAGATTTTTCTTTTTAAGATTAGAAGGTAAATGTTAATATGTAACCCCAAGTATGCACACTAGCAAAACTAAAATGAACTTGAGAGTGTATTATCTAAGCTTGACTGTAGATTCTAGGATATGCCTTAAATTACACAATATAGCTTGTTTGAACGTTGATATGACTTTGTAAATGTACCTGATTTTGAATGAGTTGCATGCTAAGTGTGTGTGAGTTTCTACCTACATTATATGTTTATACATGATACCTTGAACTTGCCATGTGTGTGTGCAAAGCGAAATAGAAGTTGTTTAGTTATAGAGATGATAAAGGCATTTCTTTGTGTAACCCCTTAAATAAAAAAATTGTGAATTCACCTGTACATAATATCTTAGTTAACCCCTTTGAGCCTTAAGCCTGTTCTTGGATAACCCTATAATGTCACAAAATCTATATCATACATTGTTGCATTGTTGTATGCAAAAGTGAAGGAAAAGTGAAAGTGTGGGGTAAAGGAAAATTGAAAAAGGAAATCAAGAATGAATGGTAGAAAATGGTGAACTGACAATGTGCAGTAAATGCTTACAAGCAAAAAAAAAAGAGATGTATATATGAAAATAAGAAAGCCAATTGCACCAAAAGAAAATGGAGATTAAAAGTAAATAAAAGGTGAAGGAATGGTTAGGGGAAGCATAACGAAAAGCTTAAAGGAAAGTTTGTGTAAAAGAAAGTGCTTAGGGAGGTTAGTCACTATAACCAAAAGTATTCTACCCGTCCCATTGCCTAAATTACAACAATTAAAGACCTCTTGATCTTTGATTGAATGACTTGATTAGTGGAGTATTACACTAGGGGCAAGCCTATAGTGTGTCTGTGTACATATAAATGTTCTTTGCTGAGAATGAGTGAAATTTTTCTATATATATAAGTTCCATGATATAAATTGCATATGTGTGGGAACTTCTCTCAGTATGATTGTGTGAGGGCATGTAACTCAAGAAGAAAAGGGTAAGTTTGCATGTCTGTGACAATAATTAGGGTAAGCAATGATGTGTTGGCATTTGAGTTTACAGTTGAGTAAGGATTGTGCATTACTTAGGTTAATCATGAATGATAGCTTGTGTGACATATTTTGGGGGAGACATTGATAAAATAGGCCTAAAAGTGTGATTAAAGTTGCTCGAGGACGAGCAAAGGTTTAAGTGTGGGGTGTTGATAATATGTGAATTTGACTATATTTATGTTATAAATAATCACACTTTAATGTTTGTTTGATGATATATATGATGACAAAATACTCTTATTAGTATTTTTAGTGTGTTATAGGTACACAAGAGTTGAGGAAGGCAAAAAGAGCTATTTTGGAGTCAAAAGAAGGTGAAAAAGGCCATGTGTGGAACAAAGCAAGAAATTATGCTGAAACAGCCCGGAAGAATCAGCGGCACTGTTTGACCATGGTTCCACCGCGACCGCGGCGGAACCGCGGCGGAACCGCGGTAGAACAGGCCTATGGATGTTGTGAAGATTCAGAAGGCATTATCCACCGCGGTTCCACCGCGAACACGGTCAAACCGCGGTGGAAGGCGGAAAATTCAGGGACTGAAGGGTAAAAACAGAAATTGTAAAACCCAAACCCTATATATATTGTTAGGATTTGCCCAAAGGAGGCAAGTTTTGTACTATTGACTACTTGTGCAAGAAAACTAGTAAGAGAGAACTCCCTCAACATCTCTCTTTTTTTTTACTTTGAATTCTTGATTATGAAATCCATTATCTCTTTTGCTTTCTTAATTATGTGTAGCTAAATTCTTATCTAAGGTTTTGATGGAACCTATTGATTGATGAACTTCTAGGTTATGTAAATACAAATTGTTAGCTAAATTTCTATTTGTTCAACTTCGTTCTTGTTGTAGTTAATTGATAGGATCCTCAATTAGCTGTGCCTATTTAGTGTGCATAACTTGGAAAAGAGTGCATATTTAAGTTATTGTTGAACAACACCACACCTAGATTATTGGAGGAATCTATAATTGCGGGCGTAAAGGTGGGATTAGGAATAACGAAACCTTGGGTGCAATCTAAAGTGAACTGTGCTAATAAAAGCTAGCTACGGTAGCTCGGAAGAGTGCAATAGTAAATTATTATAATTGCCCGGGAGAGAATTACGGTAGAAATATGGTTCATGATTGATAGAGAAATACTAATAATTTGTATGAGCATAAACAGAAGGGATTCCATCAATAGGAGAAGTAATCACCTTAGTCTTTCTCATTATTCAGTACGACGTCTTCAGTTATTTTCTTCAATTCTTTAGTTTATTGCAAAAGTAGTTAGTAGAAACCACTCACAAAGATATTTGAAAGTTTGGGAAGCTGATTCAGAAGTATTGTTGGGTTTTGAAGGTTGTAATTGATAGGTTAACTCTCTGTGGGATTCGATTCCGGACTTATAAAACCGGGTTATATTGACGGCGACCACATTGTTCTTTTTTAAGACATAGTTGAGCGTGATCAATAATTATGAAATATATTTTTTAATACAATATTTATTTTCAGATACAGAACATAAAAATTTCTTTTTGTCGGAAAAAATACAACTCCCTCCCGCCGTTCGAATTAGAGTAACTTTGTTGAGCATAAGGTGCATGACTTGTCTTACATTAAGACATGGGGCCAGTTTTAGTTGGACTAGCAACTAATGAGCCCATCAATAGGGCCGACCAATGTAAATGTGGATATAATTAGCTGTTTTATGGAAGTTGAGAATGTTATACTTTAGTTGGACTACGTGGCCCACTCTTGATCCCCCTTAGTGGTCCATCAACTTTATCTATCTTCCTTCTCTTTTCTTTTTTCCCGACAAACAGTTTTATCTTTCTCCTAGTTAAGCAAGAAGAATAAAGTATGGCAGAGAAAACCTGACTGGACAACAGTAATTAAGATACAGATCAGACTTGAATTGGTAATAATTTAGTTTGAATGTTATTCTCTTGACTATTGATTCAGAGGAACATTATACTTATGATTTAGAAGAAAAAAGATGTGTATAGTTGTGTGGAAAAAAGATAATTCAATGGTCCAACAATTTGACAAATTTCGTCTATTAGTAATTTCATTCAGGAAGAACATATTATCATGTACAAATCGTGCACGACGAAGCACAATCTAGAACTAGATATATAAGTTATTTGACAGTATCACGTCTTCACAATAAATCTTGCCAAGACTTCCACTTGATTGGATAAGAGATATTTAGAAGCAGAGTTATTTGGATAAGAGATATTTAGAAGCAGAGTTAGGATTTGAACTTTATGGATTCGAGATTATAATTCCTTTATAGCTTGTATGGATGGTTATTACACATCGTTTTAAAAAAATTATAATACGGGGTAAATTTATTATATAAAAAGGTCGGACAAATGATATAATAAATTTATTTAACAATAATAAAGGATAAGATGAGATAAAAAGATAAGATAACAACGAAACAACACCAATTATGTCGTTATATTAAGTGACACATTTCGTCGTTACATAACGACAGATTTAACGATACCATACAATAAAAGTTAAGTAACAACCATAACAAACATCGTATTTAATGTAACAATACGATAGAATACAATATGTAACAATCATCCAAACAAGCGGTTAAGTTACCGGGCTAAGGGTTCAAAATTAGTAATTTGTACATATTTATTTAATTTCTTGATATAAATATATGATTTGAATAAAAGTTACTGATAGCAGAACTTACAACCAAGATTGTGGGTCCGCCCTTGAAGATATCGATATTTGTCATAGATTATCTGTAAAATATTTACTACTGGGAGTTAAAAGAAGATAAATTTTAACACGACTTTTGCAAATATTATTTCAATATAAATTGTTTAACTATATGATTTTTAATACTTTTTACATTTCTAAATATATAAATGAATTTTTCTTTAAAATTATATCTGAATCTGGTTTGAAAATTAATTAATTTAACCCTCTGTACTCTCCCAATTGTGTCACATACTGTTGAACGAATAGAGTGCTTAATTACCAGTAAAATGGTCCAAAGTCTAACAACATTTAAATGAAGCAATACGCGCATATATCAATCATCACCTGACAAAGAAAGTGTTAAACACTTATTTTTAAAGATTAACAACTTTAAACATAGGAAATGGTAGATCATTCGAGAGTATAAACTCTAGCAATCTTAGGATCTTTTGAGCACGATTTTTGCCTAAAGATTCGTTCTTTATGTCTACTAAATGCTAGTATGAATAAGAAAGAGAGGAGAGGTTGCATATTTAGGTGGCAAGAATGATGTTGATCACACCATAGCTACCAAAAATAGCATATGGACCACATTTATATGACATAACTAACCTTTTTCTTTTAGTCCTCAAATTTGGACTCTTTCTACCAATAAATTTGGCTTTTTGTTTTATTGTCACTTAGCATATTTTCTAAATTTATTTTGAAGATTTTGATTTGAGTGAAGTTTGTTTTTAAGATGAAAATGTATTTGGATGTATGTTTTCAAAATATATTTTTCAACTTTATTTTGGAAAAATTATATATAATTTCCAAATTTTAGAATTTTGATCCAAAATCAGTTTAATAGCTGATTTTGGAATTTAGTATTTAACATTTGACCAAAATATAAGCAAATTTTATGGCCAAAAATAAGTTTTAAAAATAAATCTCATTTATTTTGATGATCAAATGGGACCTAAATATATCATTGGGTGGAAAATTCTTACCTATATTTTGCCTATAGTAGAGTAGCTGCCGCTTTGCATGTGTCTGTGTCTCATTCTAGGTCCTTTGCTGAGTGTAACTTTAGTACGTGTCACACTCACCAATAAATCCCATGATTAAAAGTCAAATTTAAATATATTCTTATTAATCTTTATTATCTCATATAAATATTTTTTAATATATATTTTAATATTATTTACTTTAAGAATAATATAAAAAAATAATTAATTTATTTTTAAAATCTAAAAATATTATTTATTTTAGACTATAAAAAAAAATTAAAAAAATTATTTATTTTGGACAGGAAAAAATTTAACTACCATTTCTAAGTATCTCTCAATTATACGGTAGCTATCACTAGTGGAATCAAATTTTATCCTAGATAGATAGAGCATCACCTGGACGGCATAACATGAAAGTTGACGAAAAAAATCAGAGCACAACTGCTGTGAATGAACTACACAGACAGATGGATAGATATGGAGAGAGATAGAATGACATAAAGCATACAAATTTTTCAATTGGGACAATATTGTAAGTACGTGAAAAGAACAGAAAATAGGTGATTAAGAGGAGTTGAAAAACTTCAAGAATTTACCTTTGTCCGCGTGGGAGAGAGAGGGGGTGGTAAAGATGAGTCTAAAGTAAAGAGACATAGGGAGGTGGACAATATCAAACAGTTTGAAAATTTTGTTGAAAAAAGAGGATCTTTGAGTAAAACAAGCACCACAATTTTGAAAAATTTGAAATAAGAGTGAGAAAAAGATGGAGAGAGAGGAAAAGGTAGAAAAAGATACAAGGAATAAGAAAAAGCAAGAAGAAGAATTGTTGGTAGTAAAGTTGAAACAAGGTGTTTTGGTGGGGAAAAGAGGGGGTAGTTGTAGTACTCCTTCACCTACATGGAAAATTGGGTTGGCTCAAGCTGATGGTTCTCTACTTCAAGATTTACCTTTTTCTTCCAATTCTGCTTCACTTTCTGTTAGAAAACTTGGTGCCAATCTCTGGGAATTTCAACCCCAAGTCAATAAGATGAGCAAGATTGGCCCTCTTCATCAAAATCACAAAGACAAACGTTCTAAGCTGCCCAGCCAACCAGCTGACCCACCTGATAGCCCACCACAGCAGGTCAAGTACTAGGATTTTTTACTCCAAACTGCATATTTTAATTATTAATTTACAGAGGCGGACGAGTTCTGTAGTTCAACTAAACCTACTGCTTTTAGTTCAAACTATGTTCAACGGTTAAGCATGTCCTTGGTACCTCAAGTTCATATCATTCTACATAGGTAGAAAGACAGTCTGGTATTCTTAAGGCATATTTAAGAATGCCTTAGTGGAGCAACGGTTAAGTTGTCTCCGTGACCTATAGGTCATAGGTTTGAAATGTGGTGGTCTCAGCCACTGATGCCTGAGGTGCGGCCCCTTGAGATGCTGCCCTTCCCAAATCCTGCCTGAAGGTGGGATGCTTTGTGTGTCGGGCTGACCTTTTTATGTCTTTACTTGATTGAAGAGTCAAGAGGATGTCTATTTGGTTCTTCTCTTCTAAACTATAAAATGCTTCAAAACTTTTCTCTAACTTTTCTTCAAAACTTGCATTACGGTGGGCTGACTACATCACACCCCTTGAGGTGCAGCCCTTCCTGAATCCTGTGTGAATGCCCGACGCATTATCCTTTTTATGTCTTTACTAGAATAGTTTGTTGCCACATAGAATTGCTTTGCATAAGTAATGTTTCTCCAAGTCAATTTTTTGTGTTGATCTCGATAATGCTTAGTTCCTAAGGGAACTATCTACACAAGTGAAGAGGATGTCTATTTGGTTCTTCTCTGCTAAACTATAAAGTGCTTTAAAAACTTTTCTCTAACTTACTTCCGGAGGCTATAACCTGATTATTGATGGTTCTTTTACTTTAATGGCAGCCAACAAGCACCAGTAGTTTAGGGAGGGACATTGCAGCGTCACTTAGACAGCATCATCATCATTTACTTAGGAAGAATGGAGGCGCTCAATCGCTTGAATCTCCAGCAAGTTACTGTAGATCGATGGAGGTAACTTTTCCTTGCACTCTCCCCTGCTAGAATCTTTAACCTGAGAGCCTAACTCTAAAATGAATCACCTCTTTATATCAATTCGGAAGATCACTGTAAACAATAAATCAGTATGGTCCGCTGCAACTATGTATGCTTGTTTCCTGGTTCAATTGTCCTATTTTACCCCTTCACCCTTTCTCACTTGCACAGGTTAATGTTAAAATCAGTAAAATTCATGGATATACAGATGTTTAAGCAAATTGAACTATGATGGCTTCCATATGACTTCTGCAAAATATTTGGCTTTTGATTTCAGAAGTGACTAAATATCAGTGTTCATTTTAGAAGATTGATGTGCTTCTGTAAAACGAAATTCGACAAATTTTCTGGTGAATATAGTCTGGATATTGTATGTGTAATTTCCGAAATCCAGGTAGTGTTCCCTGAATGCTGCTTGATTCTGTCTATTATGAACCTACTTTTACCAAATGAGTAGTTCCTGCTAAAGCAAGCATTTGTTCCTGATCCATTATATGGATAAGTATAATCTGTATGGTCAAGGGTGATGACCCAGCTAAAAACAGTCAATACGTAGGATAGGAACATCTTCAACTAAGACGAATAATGTCAGTAAACATAACCTGACTTTCCATTGTTTCGAGAGTAATAGCAAACAACATACTGTTTTCTTTTATACTAAGGAAATGTTCATACTTCGGGCATATGCAAGCCTTAACATAGTTGTATTTGGTTTTGGGTGCATAAATTTTAAATCTTTTATGTTATTTATATATGTCATTTTCATGTTGAAAACTCATGATGGATCAAGAACCTTTATAAATACTTTCGAATATTTCTTTAATTCTCACCTAACGCTAAGGGTACCATAATGAGTATGTATAAAAGAATTAGACATGAAAGGTCACAAGAAGAAGTTTTAGAAAGAAAATTTTTTTGGGAGTATCCTTTATTCTGAGAAGGGGTCATCGTCCAGGCCTAGGGTCCTGAACAAGGCGTTGACTTCCTGAAACTACACACGAGCCGAGGGTCTCGTTGCTGAGAATTTACTTAGCCATGCTAAGGTATGATACATGAGCGCGGAGAACCATGAAGCGAGTGGCACCTCGTGGATTGGGCCTATTCGATCAGGTTGGGATCGAACCCGTACCGATCACACGGTGACCGAGACAGAATTAAGTCAGGATAGTTGGAACTCCCAAGGTATAAAGGGAAATGAGAAGATTACTGCAAGCATGTGTTACCTTGTTTAACCGCGTACTGGAATTCGTCTTGCATGTGCTTTATTCAATTATTTAGCAAATTTCATGGCAACCACTTCCAGTGGTATAATAGTGTTTACATTCCTTCCCCTGACAGATGGCTCCTTATAAACCTGTAGAGACTCCGACCAGCTCAAAGGACCTTAAAGGTAGAAGTGGAAAGTCAAGCTACAGCCTTAAAACATCAACAGAGTTACTTAAGATACTTAATAGGATTTGGAGTCTTGAAGAAAAACATGTATCAAACATGTCGTTGGTGAAAGCATTGAGAAAAGAACTCGATCACTCTCAAAGACGTGTTAAGGAACTACAAGAAGAAAAGAAAAGAGACAGAGAAGAAATAGATGACTTGATGATGCTAGTTGCTGAGTACAGAATTGGAAGAAAGAACAACAAGCATAACAGAACCGAAGATGCAGTCCAGACACTGACTGTTGAGTTACACGATGAAAGGAAGTTGAGGAAACACTCAGAAAATCTTCACCGTAAGCTTGCTCGAGAGCTTGCTGAAGTGAAATCTTCATTCTCTAATGCTTTAAAAGAACTTGAAAGAGAACGGGAGGCACGGATTATGCTAGAAGAATTATGTGATGAGTTTGCCACTGGAACTAAGGAGTATGAACAAGAAGTGCGGTTCTTGAAAAGCAAACTGAAAAAGGATCACACATTGACCGAAGAGAAGGATGGATTGATCATCCATATTTGTGAAGCCTGGTTAGATGAGAGGATGCAAATGAAGCAAGCCCAAAGTCGTCATGGTCTTGCAGAAAAGAAAACAACTGTGGACAAGTTGAGGTCCGAAATATTAACCTTTCTTAAAGCTAGACATTCTGGTGATTACACGAACAATGTCCTAAACTTAAAAGGAGCAAAGGAAAGCTGCTTAAGCAGGCATTCTTTGGAATCCTTTCACTTGAACTATATTGCAAGTGCACCCAGAATAGAGAATGAAGATGGCGATTCATTTGCTAACACTGTCCATGCTTCTGAATCAAATAGATGCTGGCATGGAAAGCATGATGACAGCAGCTGCATCAACCAACACGAGAAAAACATAACTGAATCCAATCCACCACAGAAAAAGATTGAAACTCCAGTTTCAAAGGACCCTGATGTGACTAGCTCAAGAATCCAACCCGAAGAGAAACTCTTTGAGTCAACGGTGGTTAAAGAGACACCTGTTGAAGGTAATGATGATTCATGTGTGCTTGAGAAAAGTGTCACGAAACAAAGAAAATCCCAGAAAACAAAGAATAACCGGATGAAAATTGGAAGTTCGTTGCTGAACAACTTGCTTAGGGATCATTCATTGCCTTCAGAAGCTAAGACACTTGAAAATAACGATAAGCATATGGAACATTCTTTTGATCCAACGACGTTTACTGGCCCTACAAGTCCAGTGCAGAAGTGGACATCAAAATTAACAGCTCCAGATCTTGAGGTGGTTGAATCTTCTTCAAAATTACCGCTAGGCGTAAAAGAGAATACACTGAAGGCAAAGCTGCTAGAAGCCAGGCTGGAAAGACAGCAGTTGCGGCCAAGAGCTATAAAAGGTTTGTCTGAGGTTTCTTGAACAGTAAAAGGGCCAGGTATGAACCATAAGATGGAATATGTCAAAATGTGTTAATATCTTGTGAGGTGTTAGTTGCTATTACTGGTTTTGTAAGTCGAAAATTTTGGTTCAGATGGTGCTTCAATTTCTTTGTAAATGAGAAATATATGCTGTTGTAAACATGGTTTAGTTATCAACTTTTTTTGTAGTTTCTCAACTGTATCTGTATATGAGAGATGTGTACTGGTTATTCACACGGTTTCTCATTTCACGTGGAAATTTAGGCATCTAATCACCACCAATAACTATCATATTTTTAAAAACTATAAATGTTATTGATGAAATATTAGATTAGTTAGTATTTCATTTGAATTTTATGTTTATTAATTTTCAAATAGAGTTAAATTTTATATATTCAGATGTTAAAAATCAAACAGTCTTAATTATTTAGTATTCAGATCTTAATACACATCTTAATATATTCAGATGTGTATTTAGATTCAGACGTCTTAATCTTAATACACATCTTGATATTCAGATGTGTATTCAGATTCAGACGTCTTAATCTTAAAAAAAACAAATGAGGCCTAAGTAAAGTTTGGCTTTAAGCTACTGGCGAGGCTACTGTGTATAGGATTTTCCTGCTCGTGCTTTGTTAAATTCTAGTATAGTTTATAATATCGTCCCACAGAGATTGGAAAATTTATTCTTACAGGCTTATAATATTTTAGCTACTATTTAAGAGAATCAGATTGATGAAAAGTTCATGGAATGTTGTTAAATGCTCAACAAAATTAAACAACTTTTGAAAGATTTATAATTTAAAAAAGAGTTTGGGAATCATTGAATTCACTTGATAATATATTATAATAAAAACTCACTTTCTACATGCATTTCTCTATAGGATAATTGCTTATTGCTAATATAATTATTATCTTATCTCACCAAGAATTAATCAATTAATAACATTCCATGAGGTTATATATCAAGCTTCATCAACTATCCAAATTACTCCATTATGAAGTAAGAAACAGAACCTAATTTAGAAATACAAAGAATTGGTACAAAGATATTATTTTTCACAAAAAGATAACTACTAGGACTTAGGAAAATTAAAGACAAAATAGAGACCAAGAATAGTTATTCTGTGCTTAAGACTTGATGTCTTCTTTCCAACGTTCACTCTCTATTTATAGAGTTTTTTTTTCCTAAGATTATCCATAGTTGCAACTATGGAAATTGTAGCTGCAACAATGGCCTTATGCTATAGTTTTAACTATAGTTCTCTAGTTGCAACTATGTGATTTCCTTTATGGTTCTCAATTGCTATCGTCGCAACTATGATGCCTTAGTCCATTTCACGGTTGGCTACTCAATTCCTACTCTCTTTTTTTTTGCTTTTTTTATTCAATTTTCATATGCTCTTTCTTTTGTGAAGTATGTTAGAAAATATGGGAGACTATGATATATTTATTCATGTTTTATTTTAAATCTTTAATATTTAACATATAAAAATATATGAATAAATTATACCCATCAGCCAAGCAGTGACTTGAGCCGCCGCTGGACTCTGTCACCGAAGCTAGATGGCCCTCAGTCAGTTTTTCCATGCATTTTTTGTTTGTTTTTCCAAAAAATTGAGGAAAAGTTCCAAACTGTTTTTTCAATCCAAACACCATTAGAAAGGGGGAAAACTTTCCTAGAACGGTGTTTCCTTTTGAATATTTTCCAGAAAAATTGAAAATTCCTAGGTGAAATTGAAGCCTTGATAATTCAAATATTGATTGCAGTCAGTATCCTATGAAGTATGAACTCTCTAGCTGACTGGTTTTCTTTTTACCAATCCTGTTTTTCTTCCTTTCTTATTGTTTGTGATGTGATTTCTTTTTTGTATCATTTAAATTTTTCTATTGGAAGTGTTCTAGTTCTTCGTTTGTTTTATTAATCGTGGAATCTCCCAAGAATCAAAAAGCAAAACTAAAAAGATTTTGCTTCTATCATCCGTACATATATAAAACTGTATTTGAAGAACGAAAAAGTGATCTAAACTATCCGCAAGTAACGACATAATTGGTGGGTCATTCATTTAATGACGTGTCAAGTTTTAACTGGGTCACATGTCAATCTTTAACCAAGAATCAAATATGGGTCTTATTTTTACCCATATACCCATTTTTCCGTGCTGGGCTTAGCAAAATTACTGTCCATCAGTGTCCTAAAGAGGAGATCGTATCTATTGCTTTTCACTATTTGTTCCTAAAAGTTCAATTCCTTGTCCTCTATTCGATTTTGGTTCTAACTTTTGTGATTTATTCATTATCTAAGTTTGAACTACTGATTTGGAGCTTCAATTCGAAAAAGTAAGATATGAATTTAAGGCCACAATTGAAACTCGTCTGTGCCGAGTTCAACAGAGAAGCTAAGAACAGAGAAGCTAAGTTTCGTTTGTGAAAAAGTAGGGATTCAAATTCGAGTGGATGTTTATGATTCTAGTTGGAAATATCATTTTAAAGCTTTAAAGCCGAATCTGAAGTATTAGGATCGATTTGAGTGATTTTTTAGGATTTTGAGTTGAAATTTTCGAACGAGTTTTCGACGAAGAAGACGAATTGGGATCCTTCGATTCGGTGGGCAATTGTTCAAATTGGCTTCTTGGGTTTGTTCGGATTGTTGAGACGAGATGGTGGTTACATTTTGAGTTTGGATTGAGCTGGGTTTGAGTTTTTGGTGGGACCAAGAATCAAGAAACCATTTTTGTCAATACTGCCATTTTTTATGCTTATGCTATCTTTGTCTGTGTGATTTTTTTTGCAAAAGTGAGAGAAAACATGGATAATGAGGAGGGTCTAACATTTCTGATATTCTTTTGATTTTTTTTAGACATATATTTCTTTGTTCATCCAAGAGACAAAAGGATACAGTATAACAATTTCTGGGAGATTGTTGTAGGAAAATTTTAGCAAAGAAAAGTATGTTCTCTATGTGTTTGTGAATTGAAAAAGTAAAGAAAAACATCGCAATTTTCTGGGAGATTGTTTACAAGTATGTTCTTCGTGTGGGTATATATCTTCGCCCTTCAACTGTGCTAGACATGTATGTGATATTTTTCAATTTCCATTTACAACAACATTAACTCCATCATCGTATGTGCGTCCTGCCTAAAGACCAAAATCCCGTGTCGTTAAGTGCGTTTGACTCAAAAGTTATTGATTACTTTATGAGCTATGACAATCGAAAATATAGAAAAGGGATAAATTGTAATTAAGTATAATAAACCCCAAAACAGGATCTATATCGTTAATATTATGAATATTAGTAAAAATGAAGAAGTTATGAATATTATTGATAATCACCACTGAGAGGATAATAGAGAGAATAATCAGAAGTTGTATTATTAGAGAATAACACATGGTCCCTTACAACAAGAAAAACCCCATTTATATAGAGGAGGGGTTTTCTCACTAAAAGTACAATTCGTCGAGGGGCCGCTGACACCCTCAAATAAAAAGGAAGGGAAGGGGTGCCTACGTGTGCATGTCAATACCACGTCGTTACTGTCGAAGACGTGACTAAGGGTCGTACCCTCGATACTACAAGGGCGTGGGGGGAAATACCCTTAGCCTTTATCAATTAAATTTGATTCGACCCCATACAGTTAGTCCCTCCGCCTGTTGGAGACGTACTCAGCGTACGTCTGCAATGGGTGGAAAAGTTGATTCGTTGTGGAGCCGTTCATGTATTGACACGTGGCATAATTTTTGAATTGACGTCACTGGAGGCATGCGTCATAATTACAACTGCTCCAAAGACAGATTAGGGGGCGATTTGACGTTTCAGTTTCCCGCCCCTTTTCTGACACACACCTCTTTGATTCTCGTGTATTAGGGTACTATAAATATGAAGAGGGTATTTTTACCATCTTTTAGACTTCTCAGGAAAAGTTCTTCATACCTTCATCTCTCATTAGGGCTTTCAGTAACTTTTGTGTCTGACCTCTTTGAGTTTACTTTATAGTTTTATCAGCCGTTGACGTGTCTATTCATTGGTCAAATACTGACTATGGCGAGACGGGGTCGACAATGTGAAGGAACTGGAGATGAATCCACTTATGGGGTTCCCCCATCTTCAAAGGGTGGGAAAGAGGTCTGAAGGCCTCTTGTCCCTCTTTCCATCGATAATGTGTTACCCCGAGAGCTGTATGCTCGAAGGAACTTTCCTTCACGCTGCATAGCTCCTGCATGGGAAAAGTCCAAACTTTCTAACTCACAACTGGACGATCTGCGTGTGTCTTGCCAGATTCCGGACACGATGGATATGGCAGTGGCCAAAGAGGATTTTGCCAATGTGCACAGACCAGGGTTCTGTGCTTTTACAAATATCCCTTCCTGATTGGGTGTAGTCTTCCCATATACCTATTGGTGGAGGAACTATGTAGGTTCTACAACGTTTGTGCGGTGCAACTCACCCCGTATACGTGGAAGATATGTCGTATACTAACAACTTATGTTGAGCTGGCCGGACTTGATGTTACGATACATCATCTGCTGCAACTATTCAGTCTTGGGTTCTTGAGGGGGACGATGTTGTAGCTGAAAAACTGTGGTACGAAGGGTTTGGGCGTCGAAATGGACGATAAGCACAAACCGTCAATTTTGGTTGAAGATTGGGTGGAGGTCTCTGAAGATTTCCAGAAGTGTGGAATCCTGAACGTAAGTGTCGTTTCATGTACTTAACGCTTTCAGTTGCTTACGCCTGTTCAATCTTTGTGAGTTTTCTTGTTTTTCTATCTTTGCGGCTAGGGTTTCCACGCCCTGGTCCGTGCCATATATAAGGGCGTGAGTGTGGAGAGTGATCCCACTCGCGGAAGAGTGCAGGACGTGGGCGGCATTTACAACAAAGTACGATCTTTTAGGTATTGCATCAACTTTTTGGTTTGGCGATTTTATTTTCTGGCATTGCCTCCTCACATACCTTTCTTTGGTTAATATTTTGGCAGCCCGGAGTGTCCCACGAAGGAGGAGAGGACGTCACGCTGCAGCTTCCTCGTCGGTGGACTCCGACTACGAGCACGTAGCTCAGGGGCATTTAGATGAGGATGTTCCTGAGGTTACTCAGCCTGAGGGTGAGTGTGCGGTGATGAAGGCATCTAGTGAGGATGTTTCTGTCACCGCTCATTCCGAGGGCGAGGATACGATCTGGGAGCCCTCTATCGAGGACGTTCCTGAGGCTACTCGGCCCGGGGTCGGGTCGATAGTCGAACTTGTAAATGAGGAGACCCCTTCGCCTCCATCTCCTCATGCCGAAGATGAGGCTTTCGAAGGCGAAGAGCCGCCGGAGCAGAAAAGGCGCCGACTGCTTCTTGGCAAAGGTATAGTCGTGGAGCGCAGAAGGGTGATTGTCCGCCGTCCTAAGTTGAGGCCGGTCTTTATGGGTGATGTTATTCGCCTAGAGAGGGTGGCCTTTCTAAGGGAGGTCGTAGTCGATACTGCTCCTCTACAAGTTGAAGGATGAGATATACCGGTCGTTGCCGAGGCGGCTGTTGGCAGGGAGGGAACAGATTCCGGGCGAGCTCCCACATTCGCCGACGTGCCGCGAGGGGATCATGCTCGAGTGGACATGGCGGTGACGAGGCCTAGCCATCGGATTGTAATCCCTACGGGGTATAACCTGATGCTGGATAGTGAGAAAGCCAAGGCGGATATGACTTTGTTGTGCGCGACTGCTGAGAGTGAGACCTTGAAAGACGTCAGCGACAGGGACTTATCCCGATGAGTCACCGGCGCAACTTTGCATATAAGCTTTGTTATTATTTCTTATATTTTTTACTGTAGACCTTTAGGCTTGCTCCGGCTTAGGTTGTGTTCCTTTTTTCAGACCCTTATTTTGGAAGTAGAGAGGGGCCGGCGTGATCAGAGAGGGAATGCCACCCTTAGGAGGGCAATAAAGAAATACATGGAGGTCCGAAACAAGCACAAAACATTGGCAGACCTCTATGCCGAGGATCCACAGTTTTGCGTGTTTCACGAGGGTTTGGAGCAAGCAGAAACTCAATTGTGAGAGCACACGGCTCAGTTCGAGCAGGCGGATGCAGATTTAATGGCTGTTGTGGCTCAAAATACTGAGCTGGAGAATCTTCTTCGGCTGAAGGAGGAGGAGTTGGAGATCGACCGCGGGGCGATGGCGGAGGCCGCTGAATTGTGTGCCAAAGTTGATGCCTTAACCTCCGAGCTCAGAGCAAAAAATAACTGAAGTTGACGCTCTCCAGCAGGTGACATCGGCCGGACCTGCCGACGATGTGTCTCGCGAGGCGCATGACATGTGGGTGTACGCCGAGAATAGGCAGACAGTTTTTGAAGAGTTGCGAACCATTGGCAGGGCTACTGAGACGGAGGTCGAGGATCAGCATCGTCTGGTTAGAGTCACCCGAGAAGCTTGCCGGTATAACCCTGATTCCTCGGGCCCAACGGGATATACTTTTGCGGATATGAATCAATTGGGCACGGGGTGTTGTTCCGGGCTGAGGATGGCAATGAGCGTGGTGAAGGACCGGCTGGTGAACTGGGTGGTGGTGGCGACCAGGGTGGTGGTGATGAACAAGGTGGTAGTTAGGTAGTATTTTTGTTTTAATTTTGCAACCGGAGGGACATGGCTCTTGTAAATGAATGTACATGTAATTTTTTGGAGTAAATATATATATATATATATATATATATATATATATATATATATATATATATATATATATATATATATATATATATATATATATATCTATATAATGTCTTCTTTCCGTATCTTCTACTTTGCGTACTTGTTGTGTAATGTCGATTTTTGTTGAGTTAATTTGTCGTGGTTAGGCTGAGTCGATAGCCGTTTTTTTGCTTTAGGGCGACTGTTACCTTTCTGTGGTTCCGATTGTGTCGGGTTGGATGAATTAAGTCGGTCGCTATTAGCCTTAGCCTTTTACGCATAATGGATGGCCATAGCCTTTTTGTATGTTGTAGATGACATTAGCCTTTTATGCGTTATAGATAGCCGTAGCCTCTTATACATTGGAGATGGCCATAACCTTTCATACATTGGAGACGGTCGTAGCCTTTCATACATTGGAGATGGCCATAACCTTTTATACATTGGAGATGGCCGTAGCATTTCATATATTGGAGATGGCCGTGGTCTTTCATACATTGGAGATGGCCTATACTGGAGATGGCCATAGCCTTTCATGCATTGGAGATGGCTGTAGCCTTTGGAGATGGTCGTGGCTTTTCATACAGTGGAGATGTTCGTGGCCTTTCATGCATTGAAGATGGCCGTGGCCTTTCATACATTAGAGATGGTCGTGGTCTTTCATACAGTGGAGATGGTCGTGGCCTTTCATACATTGGAGATGGTCGTGGCCTTTCATACATTGGAGATGGCCATAGCCTTTCATACATTTGAGATGGTCGTAGCCTTAGTCTTTGTGATACACCTGTTGTGTTGATTACCAGAATGACTGGCGTGTCGGATTAGCCTCGTAAGCATTTTCGAGCATCTTCTTTGTTGCCTCGTTAAAAACCTCTCCGAGAAAACCCGATTGGGACAAACTCGGATTAGGGACAAAGAGTACGACTCAGGGAATACTCTTTAGAAATGGAAATACTTGAGGTGAGAGATGTTCCAGTTGTTTTGGAGCGTCTTTCCTTCCATGGTCTCCAGCCGAAACGAGCCTTTATCCGCTTTTGCGGTGATTTTGTAGGGTCTGTCCCAATTGGTCTCCAATTTTCCTTCGCTGGGGTCTTTAGATTCCAGAGTCTTGGCTTTTAGTATGCAGTAGCCTACTCTGAGTGGTCGGATTTTTGCTTTCTTGTTGTAGTATCTTTCGATTTACTGTTTTTGAGCTACCATCCTAATGTGCGCCATTTCTTTCTTTCTTCGGCTTCATCGATGTCTTGGAGTCGGTTCACATCATACTCTACTCCGCTTGTGTGTGAGTACCTTAAACTCGGCTCGCCTACTTCAACTGGTATGCCAACGTCAGTTCCGTAAACCAGCGAGTAGGGCGTTTCTCCCGTGGAAGATTTGGGGGTGGTTCTGTGTGCCCATAACACCTCTGGTAGCAGCTCAGGCCATAGTCCTTTGGCATCTTCGAGCTTCTTCTTCAATATATTCAATATGGTTTTATTGGACGACTCCGCCTGGCCGTTGGCGGCAGGATGATATGGTGTTGAGAGTACTCTTTTGATGTGCCATTTGTCGAAGAAATCGGTCATTTTCTGACTGATGAACTGTCGCCCATTGTCACAGGTGATTTCTTTGGGGATGCCGAAACGGCAGATGATGTTCTTCCAAATGAAGACGATGACCTCTTGCTGGCGAATTTGGGCGTAAGCACCTGCTTCTACCTTCTTGGAGAAATAGTCAGTTAAAACCAATAAAAAACGTACCTTTCCTTATCCGGCGAGTAGCGGTCCGATTATATGCATTCCCCATTTGATGAAGGGCCAAGGTGAAGTGACCGAAGGGGTTCTCCTAGTTGGTGTATCATGGGGGCAAACTTTTGACACCTTTCACATCGGCGGGGTTCTCCTGGTTCCTTAGGAGGGCAATAAGGAAATACATGGAGGTCCGAAACAAGCACAAAACATTGGCAGACCTCTATGCCGAGGATCCACAGTTTCGCGTGTTTTGTAAGGGTTTGGAGCAAGCAGAAACTCAATTGTGAGAGCACACGGCTCAGTTCGAGCAGGCGGATGCAGATTTAATGGCTGTTGTAGCTCGAAATACTGAGCTGGAGAATCTTCTTCGGCTGAAGGAGGAGGAGTTGGAGATCGATCGCGGGGCGATGGCGGAGGCCGCTGAATTGTGTGCAAAAGTTGATGCCTTAACCTCCGAGCTCAGAGCAAAAAACAACTGAAGTTGACGCTCTCCAGCAGGTGACATCGGCCGGACCTGCCGACGATGTGTCCCGCGAGGCGCATGACATGTGGGTGTACGCCAAGACTAGGCAGACAGTTTTTGAAGAGCTGCGAGCCATTGGTAGGGCTACTGAGACGGAGGTCGAGGATCAGCATCGTCTGGTTAGAGTCACCCGAGAAGCTTGCCGGTATAACCCTGATTCTTCGGGCCCAACAGGATATACTTTTGCAGATGTGAATCAATTGGGCACGGGGTCCTGGATTTTTTTCTTGTTCCGGGCTGAGGATGGCGATGAGCGTGGTGAAGGACCGTCTAGTGAACTTGGTGGTGGTGGCGACCAGGGTGGTGGTGATGAACAAGGTGGTAGTTAGGTAGTATTTTTGTTTTAATTTTGCAACCGGAGGGACATGGCTCTTGTAAATGAATGTACATGTAATTTTTTGGAGTAAATGGAAATATATATATATATATATATATATATATATATATATATATATCGCCTTCATGTCTTCTTTCCGTATCTTCTACTTTGCGTACTTGTTGTGTAATGTCGATTTTTTTAGAGTTAATTTGTCGTGGTTAGGCTGAGTCGACTTTGGCCTTAGCCGTTTTTTTGCTTTAGGGCGACTGTTACCTTTCTGTGGTTCCGATTGTGTCGGGTTGGATGAATTAAGTTGGTCGTTATTAGCCTTATCCTTTTACGCATAATGGATGGCCATAGCCTTTTTGTATGTTGTAGATGACCTTAGCCTTTTATGCGTTATAGATGGCCGTAGCCTCTTATACATTGGAGATGGCCATAGCCTTTCATACATTGGAGACGGTCGTAGCCTTTCATACATTGGAGATGGTCATAACCTTTTATACATTGGAGATGGCCGTAGCCTTTCATATATTGGAGATGGCCGTGGTCTTTCACACATTGGAGATGGCTGTAGCCTTTCATGCATTGGAGATGGCCTATATTGGAGATGGCCGTAGCCTTTCATGCATTGGAGATGGCTGTAGCCTTTGGAGATGGTCGTGGCTTTTCATACACTGGAGATGTTCGTGGCCTTTCATGTATTGGAGATGGCCGTGGCCTTTCATACATTGGAAATGGTCGTGGTCTTTCATACATTGGAGATGGTCGTGGCCTTTCATACGTTGGAGATGGTCATGGCCTTTCATACATTGGAGATGGCCATAGCCCTTCATACATTGGAGATAGTCGTAGCCTTAGTCTTTGTGATACACCTATTGTGTTGATTACCAGAATGACTGGCGTGTCGGATTAGCCTCGTAAGCATTTTCGAGCATCTCCTTCGTTGCCTCGTTAAAAACCTCTCCGAGAAAACCCGATTGGGACAAACTCGGATTAGGGACAAAGAGTACGACTCAGGGAATACTCTTTAGAAATGGAAATACTTGAGGTGAGAGATGTTCCAGTTGTTTTGGAGCGTCTTTCCTTCCATGGTCTCCAGTCGAAACGAGCCTTTATCTGCTTTTGCGGTGATTTTGTAGGGTCCGTCCCAATTGGTCTCCAATTTTCCTTCGCTGGGGTCTTTAGATTCCAGAGTCTTGGCTTTTAGTATGCAGTAGCCTACTCTGAGTGGTCGGATTTTTGCTTTCTTGTTGTAGTATCTTTCGATTTACTGTTTTTGGGCTACCATCCTAATGTGCGCCATTTCTTTCTTTCTTCGGCATCATCGATGTCTTGGAGTCTGTTCACATCATACTCTACTCCGCTTGTGTGTGAGTACCTTAAACTCGGCTCACCTACTTCGACTGGTATGCCAGCGTCAGTTCCGTAAACCAGCGAGTAGGGCGTTTCTCCCGTGGAAGATTTGGGGGTGGTTCTGTGTGCCCAAAACACCTCTGGTAGCAGCTCAGGCCATAGTCCTTTGGCATCTTCGAGCTTCTTTTTCAATATATTCAATATGGTTTTATTGGACGACTCCGCCTGGCTGTTGGCGGCAGGATGATATGGTGTTGAGAGTATTCTTTTGATGTGCCATTTGTCAAAGAAATCGATCATTTTCTGACTTATGAACTGTCGCCCATTGTCACAAGTGATTTCTTTGGGGATGCCGAAACAGCAGATGATGTTCTTCCAAATGAAGACGATGACCTCTTGCTGGCGAATTTGGGCGTAAGCACCTGCTTCTACCTTCTTGGAGAAATAGTCAGTTAAAACCAATAAAAAACGTACCTTTCCTTATCCGGCGAGTAGCGGTCCGATTATATCCATTCCTCATTTGATGAAGGGCCAAGGTGAAGTGACCGAAGGGGTTCTCCTGGTTGGTGTATCATGGGGGCGAACTTTTGACACCTTTCACATCGGCGGACGTACTTCGCGGCATCTTTTTTTATAGTAGGCCAGTAATACCCAGCTCGTGCTAGGCAACGTACGAGTGCTTGATTGCCCGTGTGGGCTCCGCAATGGCCTTCGTGTACTTCTCTAGTACAATGTTGTTTGATTGGGTCCTAGGCATTTGTCCAGGGGTCCTCCAAAGGCCCTCTTGTAGATTTCATCGTTTATCATGCAATATCTTACCGCTTGCATACGACGCTTTTTTGCCTCCTTCTTGTTGGGCGGCATGGTTCTATCCTGTAAATATGATAGAAATTGGTTGCGCCAGTCCCAGGTTAAATGTAAGGAGAGTACCTCTTGTGATCGATTGCCGAGTGGAGGAGAGTGATGATGCTCTCTTTATTTAGGCTAGTGGTGGCCACAGCCACCTTAGATAGACCGTTCGCTTCGGCGTTATGTGCTTTAGAAACTTGTTCAAAGCGGCATTCGTCGAGCTTTGTCATCAACATATGGATTTCTGCCTGATACTTCTGCAGCCTTTGTTCCTTGATCTGGTAAGTCCCAGTGACTTGATTTACCACGAGTTGAGAGTCGCAGTGCAGAACGAGCCGGTGGGCCCCATATCTAATGGCTAGTTTTATACCTGCAATAACGACTTCGTATTCTGCTTCGTCGTTAGTCATCTCAGGGCATTGTATGGACTAGCGAACGATTTCGCCCGTGGGAACTTCGAGGACAAGTCCCAATACCGATCCCGAGGCATTGACGACCCCATCTGTGTAGAGGGTCCAGAGGTCGATATTTGGGACGGAATGCAGGGCTTCCTTTTCTGCCTCCAGCAATATTTTTCTGCTGAAGTCAGCCACGAAGTCGACGAGGACTTGTGATTTGATGGAGATTCTAGGAATATATGTGATATCATGTTTGCTGAGCTCTATGGACCATTTGGCTGGCCAGCCCGATAACTCGTGCTTGTGTAGGATGCTCCTCAAGGGGAACGTGGTCACTACTTTAATGAGGTGGCATTAGAAATAGGGTCTCAGCTTCCTTGAAGCCGTGAACAGTGCCAGAGCTAATTTTTCGAGGTGTAGATATCGTGTCTTAGTGTCCACTAAGGTTTTGCTAATGTAATAGATAGGTGATTGCGTACCTTTCATTTCGCGAACCAACACCACGCTGACAACGACTTCCGATAGGGCCAGATATGTTAGTAAGGGTTTGCCCGATTTTGCTTTTGATAGTAGTGGTGATGATGACATATACGTTTTAGCTCTTACAAAGGTTTGGCACTGTGAGCACGTGATTTTTGCCTCACACGAATTACTCCTAAAAGATTCAAAAATAAAAAAGAGTTTTGCGTTGTTTGCAATATTTGTGGGTTTTGATATTAATTTTCTTATCATTTGCATTTGTGTGTGCATGCTTATGTGATTAAATTAATAAAAATACAAAAAATACATGTAATAGCAGTTAAAATTTAATTATAAAATATTTTGAGTTAATTGGTAAATTACTTATTTTACGAAATGGAAAAATCAAAAATATACAATAATATACATATTTTCATTCTATTTTGTTGTCATTATATGATTTCATGTTTATTTGTTAATTGTGTATTGATTGTTGTTGAGTATTAATATCCCTATAGTTATTTTAATGGTTACAAATTAATTAGAATTTTGTTCAATTATAAAGAAGGGAAAGAATTTGTTTGGAAATTAAGAGGAAACTCGGATTGGCCCAAATCCTTTAATTAAATCCAGAGCCCAAGCCAACCCACCCCAAGGCTAGCCCAGTCTGCAACAACCGACCCAACCCGTCTCCCTTACCCGGTCCATTCCCTTGTTATCCCAAAACGGCGTCGTTTAATACCCCAGACGATCACAGCCGTTGGAATTTCATCATCCAACGGCTCAGATTAATCACCAATTTTAAACATACCAGACACACCCAAGACCCCTCCCCGACTAATTTTTCGTAACTCTCCCAAACTCAGAGACGAAACCCTGGCTTCACTCCGCCGCTGACCGCCTGCCGGAAATCGCCCACGACGGCGGTCAGTCACCAAACAACCCGAAATTTACACCAGCTCTTCCCCTCACCTCCCTCTTCTCGAATCCGGCCCTCATTTCCTTCGAATCATCTCCAATACCTTCGAATATTGAGTCGAAGTGGCGCCGGAAAACAAAACTTACACCAACCAGCCCCAAACTCAACCCAAACATCCCCCTAGCCTCCCTTATACCCAAACCACCTTTGGTTTGGTTCAAATCCAACCCGAAATCATGGAGCCCCAAATCCGAACCAAGAACCCTAGAATACTAAAATTAGGGATTCCGCCCAAGAATTAAACGAGATTGGAGTCTAATAGACTTTGATTGAGACATTTTCGTTTGAAAATATCTCAATTAAAGTCCGTTCGACTTCAAAATGGTAATTGTTGAATCCAAGCGGCCGCAATTCGTGATTCTGATTTCTATTCTCTCTTGAGGTATTTCATTTCCTTCTTGTATTTCTTTGTATTAATTGTGTGTTCAAATTTATTGGTTTTTTATCATTATCTTTCATCTTTTCTGTTTCATCTTTCACGGCCTTTTATTTGGTCAAAGTCCTCTGTTAACATTAATTATATGCGTTATGAGATACGTAGTTATGTCGATTAATGTTGTCGAATAAATAGTTTCGCAGTTCGCTTTATTTTGCCCGAAAATTGTTATTCACTGTTTTATCGATTAATTTGTTATCAATGATACGTGTTATAGTTAATTGAATGTCGTCGTTTGATCTCGTAGAATTTGTTTGTGTGAAATCCCGGGCAGTGGCTTGTTTTGGCTGAATTGAACTTTTATGCCTTGTTGTTTGGTTCTGTGTATTAGTTGTTCTTGTTTGTCATAGCTGATAAGAGTTTTGAGCAAATTAACAGTGTAGTGCACATGCCTTAGGTCAGTGGAACCTGCTGGACAGCAGGTATCCACCTGGGCTTTGCACTTAGGGAATTTTAAAGATAAAAACCCCATGCTTAGACAAGTTTAAGTGGAAAAACAGAGGAGATAATGGGCTAGGCAGAGAATATAATGGGCAAGGGGTTTAATTTAAGATAGGGGCACCATTAGGGAGTTGAGGTCTGGGCTATAAGATCTACACAGACCTTAGGGAGAGGAATAGACACCTTGGGTGAGGGATATACAGAGAGTTTTTCAAACACACAGTAGGGGGATACTTTTGAGAGATTAAAGAGAATAGAAAAGTTAAAAGACAGGTTCTCTTACTGTTTCATTGGGTTTTTCTGAAGCTTTTGTTATCTGTGATTCATCGGAGTTTGGAAGTGTTGAGTTCTTTCCAAAACTTGGTTTCAAAGTTTTTTTTTCAATTCTGGTCAAGTCTTTCAAGTGTCTCCTCCTGGGGTGCTACTAGACCTTGCTACTATTTCATTGGTTTTTTGGAGTTCACACGAATTTCATGCACCTATTTCTGGGTCGACTGTTCTGCTGGTTGTGGTTTTTACTGGTTGTGGCTGAGTGTTGCTGTGGTGGTTTTGCTACTGCTGTGGGTTGTGTTTTATTGTTGTTGGTTGTGTATTGTTGCCACTGGTTAGCCTGAGTTGCTACTTGATCTTTCTCTGCACTTTGATTCTAGGTACACCCTTGTAATCTCAAGTCAGCATAAATGAAGTAAATGAATGGAAATTTCCAGTGCAACATTATCATGAACTTTGTTTTTCTACCTGCTGTTCTATTTTGTTGTAGCTAGTTCTAGTTTTGGATTGGATTGTTATGACTTAAGACATTTGTATATACTTAATTCTCATGTTTTCTGGAATTTGTATTGACAGCTAAAGGATTCACTGTAAATCTGTAGTAATAAAAAGCAGATTCAAAATAGGTGCAAATTAGATTATTGGACTGAAACAGGGTAACTTGGAGTATGAATTTCATTATTAATCCATGAGTTTAGTAAGCCGTATTCACCAGGAACGTAGAATTGAATTCAGGAATCATGTGTATTGCGACTCGTAATGATTTTAGCCAGAATTAAAATAGTTAGTATGATATACATTGACATAATCTTTTAGCAGTCTTCTCGTCTCATTAATACTGAAATCCACATAAGAAATCTAGTAAGAGCAAATAGTTGAAATATAAGAAATGAAAGCCAGTGATTTCAGCTATGCTAATGCTATCTTCCTACCACGAATTTATAACTAAAGCTTTGGTATCGGGGTGGTTTAACTGACAGATTGTAAAGTGGGCCTTGAATGTTAATCTAAATGGGATAGATAGTCCAAATCATTCGTTCGGACTGTCCATTATGAGGAATAAATTCCATTCCGATTTAAAACTAATAGATAAAAATAAGTAAAGAAAATATAGTTATATTAGGATTGGCCTTAAAAAAGGGTGAGATGAGCCTCGCCGCACTAGAAACACAATCGCGGGGCCCTCATTTAATTATTATGAAACTTAGACTCGGGGAGACCGTTTAGCGAATTTTACGGTCTTTCCCAAAGAACAACCCGATAGACTCTTTAGGCACGATTTTAATAAAAACATACTTTCTTAATTACGGGTGCGCATTTATGTGACCCAAATCTTACTCTCGGCGAAGCTGAAATACATTAAAGTCACAGGCGTACTGGTTGCGGTGTGACTCAAAAATGTGTTTTCGTGACGTCGCAATTCTTCTAAAATTGAAAAGCGGAACATAATAGCACATAGTTAAAATATATAAAGAAATCGGATAAAAACAAAAATAGCAGTTGAGCGACCGTGCTAAAACCACGGAATCCGGGAGTGCCTAACACCTTCTCCCGGGTTAACAGAATTCCTTATCCAGGTTTCTAGTTTCGCAGACTGTATTACAGAGTCATAAATTTCCTCGGTTCGGGATCAAACCGGTGACTTGGGACACCATTATTTTCCCAAGTGGCGACTCTGAATTAATTAAAGAAATCCCGTTTCGATTGTCCTTTAATTGGAAAAACTCCATCGTGTCCCCGCGAGTGCGTAAAAAGGAGGTGTGATAGCTCTGGCGACTCTGCTGGGGACTATGAACCCGGAACTTCGGTTCAGGGTTTAAGAATTCGAGCTCAGTTAAATTGTTGTTTTTGCTTATATCTGATTTCATTATATGTTTTGATTAATGTGCTACATAGTTACCGCTTTGATATTATTTGCACTGTATATGCAAACTGCTATATGTTTACCACTTTGATATCGCGTGAACTGTATATAAAACTGTGCCGAAAACCCGTCTCTTCTTACCCCCGGAGGATGTGCTTACTGGTTGAGACTCCCCTTTCTGTTAGTGTCAATACCAAAATAAGAAAAGAGGCAGGATAAGTTACAAAGCCGGACGATCTCGCGGGTCCCCGGTACGTAGCTCCCTCCTCAAATCCGAGTTGTCTGCTCGGGTACACGGTCTAGTACCATTGAAAAGCATCAGGATATTGAGCCTAGATTTAGGACGTTTATTTGCATCATATCTGACTTAGGGGACTCAACACAGGGGTTGGGTCCGTCTAGGACAGGTAACCCGAAATAAAAGACCATCTTGCCATATCATATTTGTTGTGAGCATTTATTTAGACTGGCATGCTGACCGGGTTTCTTTAAATACTAAAGAAAAGCGAAAAAAAAAAACACGAAAGAAAATAGTATGGGGAAGTAAATACTTTTTTCAGAAAATACAAAAATGTGTTTTACCAACAAGTCAATAAATTTAGTTTGCTGATAAAAGACGACAGAAGGTTGACTTTGCCAACAAAATGGTTTCTTGACAAAATGTGTCTTCTTTGACAATCAGTAAGAGAAAAATAGTTGTTTTGATGGACCGAACTACGCGAGTTTGATTCTCACCGGGTGTGAGATACGTAGGCAGCCTTTAACGGGTCCAACTTCCATATATTTCAAAAAAATAAGTTTTTAACAACGGAATGCCAGGATATTTAAATTTTGTCTCCATAACCACCTTTTCATTAGCCTTAACATTTTGATCGGTCAAATCCTGTGGCCTATTTCGTTTTTTTTAAGAAAAAAAATAGTTTGTTTGGATCAAATAAAGATTTTTCTTTCATCTAAAATTACCTTAATAAATGTGCAGAATGAGCACGAGTCAGAATACAACCGAAGCTATCATAAACAAGGTCCCCTTAAGTTTGCATAGGTGGTGGAGCGACTTGGGCGAGCAAGGACAAGACGCGGTTAAGCTGTACCTGGGAGATCTAGTGGGGCTACTAAATATTCCCCCGAGAGGAGACATCATACGAGCCTTGATTTCATTATGGGATCCGGCACACAATGTGTTCCACTTTTCAAACTTTGAACTCACACCAACATTAGAAGAATTGGCCGGGTATATTGGAAGACCAAAGGTCCCTATGAGGGAACAATATCTCATTGCACCGAGGGTAGTGACGGTACATAGGTTTTTGGATACTGTGAAAATCCGCAGAACTGTACACAACCCAGACTTATCAGAAGGGTTCTGCACTTTAGCATTTCTATATGACAAATATGGTCATTATGGGGGCTTCGACAAACACAAAAGCAAAATCTGCAGCGGAGACAACCAGTTAAAATGGGAGGAGCATAGACGCATCGCCTTCATGATAGCTTTCCTAGGTTCGTTGATATTTCCTAGAAAAGATGGGAATATCAACATACAAGTGGCAGGGGTCGTCAGCACTTTGATGAAACAGAACAACAGTACTTTGGCTCCCGTGATAATATCGGATATCTCTCGTGCACTCACTATCTGCAAAGCTGGAGGGACCTTCTTTGAAGCTTGCAATGTATTGCTCCAAATGTGGATGATCGATCACTTATGTCGTCATCCGCAGTTTATGAGGTATAATTCCCCGAAGAAAACTTGCATAGAAGAATTTCCTACGAGGGTCGAGGGACATGATTTGCCGGAGGGGATTAGCGGATGGATACGATTTTTGCGTTTGATTACATCCAGCAGGATAGAATGGACGTTTGGTTGGCTACCCGTGGAAGAAGTCATATATGCATCGGCCACGGAATCATATTTATTGCTAATGGGCCTCAACAGCATCCAGCCCTATGCACCAGGTCGAGTATTGAGACAGTTGGGACGATGCCAAATAATCCCAAAAGAAGAAGACCTCAGCCCACATGTGGTCGAAATTGGACCAGGAGGACAGTTCCCTAAAGCGTTGGTCCGAAAGATTTGGAGTGAATGTCAGACATTGAAGAAAGACACTCGGGTGCGAGATCGAGCCGGGGTGAAGTATCGTCGGAATACCCTGCATGGTATAGTAGAGATCTGGAGCATCAAAGGCCCACAGAAAGGCCTCACCTCAGGGAGTTTGCCGGAGCGTCACAAGAACAATGGGACTGGTTGGCCAGAGAAGAAGCTTATAGAACAAAGATCAGCAGGATAGAGCAACGGGCCCAAGAGCTCCAATTTGAAATGGATGTGCAAGCCGCCGCCAACGAAGGAGATAAAAGAAGTTGGCACAAGAAAATGACTTTCTGAGAGCTCAAATCCAGCAAATGAAAAGGGATGCTGACAGACAGTTGAGGAGTCGAGCAGACGAAAAATTGATAAAGGGTTTGAGAAGCCAAGTTGCCGATGTACAAAGAGAATTGGAAGAGTCAAAAGCCCAAACAATGAGGATCCGTGCTAGCTGGAAAAAGGAGGCACATCAACGCGCACTTCACCTACAACGGGTGGAAGAAGATTACACTGAGACCATCACTAGTCTAAGGGAGGCAAATGTTATCCTCAGGGAGCGGGTTTTCAAACAAGCCCGAGATGCTAGAACAGACCTCGACCGTTGTCACAATCTGATGGCTCGACTGCAAGAACAAATAGACAGGCTCCTAGATCAAGTCACCAACAACGCTCAAAGATTGGGGGCGAAAAACCAGCAGATAGAGCGGCTACTCAGAGAAAGGGACATGATCAAGGACAGAATTGGAGAAATCGGGCACTATGTCACCATGAAGTGCCTAGCTTGTGAACAAATGCCCCGCACCGACCTTTTTGCTTCAATTATGGGCTATGTGCATCGGATCATGAGAGAATTAAGGGGACTACACAAGGACCTCACACCAAGGCCCGCGGCAAGGCCGAATGATGCCTCGCGGGCCCCCGGGAATTTTGGAGCATTAGACTTTTGATTAAAAATGTATTTTTGGTCAAGCTAGTTGGCATTTTTATTTTTTTACATTATCGAGTCAAGCATTTCTTTTGTTTTGCTGATTGTTGTAAGACGTGTTTTGTAACTTTGAGGTTTTATTTGATATAAAAATTACGGAATTTTGCCACAATCTTGTTACCAAAACTACGCTCGGTCTGATTCACGCAGGGACGTGATACGTAGGCAATCCGCATAAGATTCGACCACCACTAAAAAAAAAAAAAATCCATAGGTTAAATAACAATAAGGCTTGCAAAGATAGTCGAAAAAGAAAAAAAGAAGAAAAAGAAAAAGAAAAAGAAAGGGCCGGAATGACGCATGTTAAGAGTACATGTAGAAAGGGTTATTTGGTTAGGTGCATTGCATCCAACGTGCTATAACATATCTGTCAAACTCGGTAAACTAACAAGTTTGTTGCATTTCCAGAAAAGTTTAGCAGTTGGTTTGACAGAATATACTGGCCAGCCATCATTACCGTACTAGATCCAAAGGACCGATTACAGTAAGCATGTCTAGTTCTGGTAAGAGTCTCGAGGAAGAAAAATCAGAGTTACAAATCATGAAAGAAGAGGTAGACCGGTTGAAACAACAGATAACAGAGATGCACCTGGCCTGGGCCAGGGAACAGTCTTCACCAAACCGCCCTACTCTCGCCTCAGCTCCGGAACATCCGCCCATCGATCCTTCGACAAGCGCCCCGATCTATCCATACTTTCAGGGGGAAAACCCATATGCCACCCACATTCCACCAGCCAAACCAAATCCTCCTCCAGCCACCCCTGTTTTTGTGGCACCTCCACCTGCTCCTCTGCAAAGGCCGGCCGGCGAGCCGCATGTTCAGATCCATGACAACTCTTACTATCCTCCAGAGCCTACTTTTAGGGCTCCTGAACCACAATCACATACCCCTCACTGGGATAATCCGGCAGAACCGGAAAAGCACTTCCAAAGTTCAGAACATGAGGAAGTTATCAGAAAAGTTAAAAGCCTGGAGCAGTCCTTCGGGAACATGCACGGTTTGGGTAACCAGGTCAGTGTCGCTTACAAGGATCTGTGCCCGTTCCCCGACGTCCAATTACCGGCCGGGTTCAAAATGCCCAAGTTTGACCTATACGAGGGGCACGGTGATCCGGTAGCCCACCTCCGAGGGTTTTGTAGTAAAATACGAGGAGCCGGAGGACGGGACGAGATTCTGATAGCTTACTTCGGTCAGAGTCTGGGAGGATCTGCGCTGGAGTGGTACACTAGACAGGACCCCAGTAGATGGTTTACGTGGGATGATTTGGCTCAAGCTTTTATCAGCCAGTTCCAATACAATCTTGAAATAATCCCCGACAGCTTGTCATTGCTAAAATTAGAGAAGAAACCCGCTGAAAGTTTCAGGGAGTTTTGTTTCCGCTGGAGGGAACAGGCAGCCAGGGTAGATCCGCCGATGAGGGAGAGCGAGATGGTGGATTACTTCTTGCAGACATTAGAGCCAACCTATTTCGGACATCTGGTAACGTCCGTGGGCAAATCATTCACTGAGGTGATAAAAATGGGGGGTATGATCGAGGAAGGTTTGAAGGCCAACAAGATCATGAGCTACTCAGCATTGAAAGCCACCACTCAGGCTATCCAAAGTGGTACTGGAGGAGTACTTGGGAAAAAGAGGAAAGAGGAAGTCGCGGCAGTCGAGTCCGGGGCATGGTTCAGAAATAGAGGCCCTGCACCCCGATATAGCCCACCCCAGCCTCACCACCAAAATTACTCCCACAATCCATATAACCACCCGCAACATTACTATCCCGCACTTGATCCCCATTTTACTGTCCACCACGCACAGTCCTATTCTGCACCTCCCGTCCATGCACCGTGGCGTGCACCAAACCCGCAGAACAATTATCCACCCCCAAGAGCTTACAGGAACCCCTCGGGCGCGAGTTTTCGTCCGAACCAAGCATTCAGGGGCGACAGGGCGCCGAGGCCAAAGACTTTCACTCCCTTAGGAGAATCTTACACCAGTCTGTTCCACCGGTTGAAGCAAGTAGGGTTGCTAAATCCGGTTGAAGCTAAGCTACCAAACCACCTCCCGAAGAACCTGGACCATTCAGTAAATTGTGCCTACTGCTCGGGATGTCCGGGGCACGATACAGAAAAGTGTTGGAGGCTAAAAACGGCCATCCAGGAGCTCATCGACACTCGCAGGATTGAGGTCCAGACTCCAACAGAGCCCAACATCAACCAGAACCCACTTCCAACTCATCATGAGACCAACATGATCGAGTTGGTTCGGGTGGAAGAAGGAAAGGAGAAAGCCTCTCAGATGGTAATGATGATCAAATCTGGCGGGGTAGGAATGAGAAAGGGGCCGAGCTTTGATGAGCCATCCATTTGCAAGAAGGACGTACCGGGAGGGTTAGAAGCGGAAAAAGGAAGTGTGAACGAAGTACCGGTGAGGCCGGGGGAAGCAAAAATAGTTGTACCAGGGGCAGCAACCAAGCCCGTCTTGACGGTAGCAGGCGTTCGAATGGATCCTTTCATCATCAAGCCAGCAATACAGTTGCCAATAACCGATAGCCGGGCTATTCCATGGAATTATGCTCGGATTACAACAACCTACAAAGGAAAGGAAGTGAAAGAGGAAGTTTGCGAAGCGCAAGGGTTGACCCGCTCGGGGAGATGTTTTGCCACTGCGGAATTGAGGAAGATCACTCCGGCAACATTGAAAAAGCCGGTAACTGATGAAGAGGCAGAAGAATTCCTGAAAAAGATGAAGCTGCATGACTACTCTGTCTTAGAGCAGTTGAAGAAGACTCCGGCGCAAATATCATTGCTATCCTTGCTGATACATTCTGAAGAACATCGGCAAGCTTTGATGAAAGTCCTGAATGAGGCACATGTACCGGATAAAATCTCGGTGAGTCATTTGGAGAAGATCACCAATAGGATCTTCGAAGCGAATCGGATCACCTTCACCGATGATGAATTGCCCGAGGAAGGCACCGAGCACAACAAGGCTTTATATCTTACGGTAAAGTGTGAGGAGTCGGTGGTTACCAAAGTCCTTGTCGATAATGGGTCCAGTGCTAACATTTGTCCTCTCTCTACACTGGACAAGTTGAAAGTGGACATCGGCAGGATACGCAAGAACAGCATATGTGTTCGAGGGTTTGATGGAGGAGGCAAGGCATCGGTTGGGGACATAGTGTTAATGTTGACGATTGGGCCGGTGGAGTTCACCATGGAATTCCAGGTGCTGGACATGGTGGTGTCATATAACCTCCTGATAGGGCGACCATGGATCCATGCCGCAAGAGCAGTTCCATCCAGCTTACACCAACTCGTCAAGTTTGAGTGGGACCGACAGGAGATCGTCGTCCATGGAGAGAACGATCTACAATCAGGCACCATCATCCCCTTTGTTGAAACAGAAGAAGATGTTGGGCCGTGGGTATACCAGGTCTGCGATGTGGTGTCCGCCAACCGAGTTCCAGAAGGGGAATGCATTCCCGATGACAGAACAATTACTGCAGACGTCATGGTGGCGCATGAAATGTTGAGACATGGTTTCATACCCGGCAAAGGTCTAGGTGCATCTCTGCAAGGAATCATACAACCGGTATCTGTGGTCGAAAACGTGGGAACCTTCGGCTTGGGATTCAAGCCAACATTAGAGGACATCCGGCGAGCCAAAAGGAATAAGCAGAAGACATGGGTGCTCCCGAAGCCGATTCCACGCCTTTCCCAATCTTTTGTCAGGTCCGGAGTGAGAGGACATCCGACGGCAAGGGTTCCCAAGCCTATGGTTAGGCCAGACGAAGAGTTCTTAAAAAAGTTCGAGGACCTATGTACAGATGTATGTATGCTCGAGGATGGTGAAGGATCCAGTCATGCCAAGATACAGTTTGTGGGACCAAAGGCAAAACTGAATAATTGGAAGGCTACTCATCTTCCTGTCCGGAAGGAGTCTTGGTAGTTTGTCTTGGATTGTTTTCTTTCGAAATTTTGTGTTGGGGATTGTCCCCGGAGTAAAATCCAGTTGTTTTAGTTCATTTTTGATTTAAGTTTGCAAGTTTGTTTTTCCTTGTATTGTTCCCATTAATGAAATTTGGTTCCCTTCGTGTCTAATTTTGTTTATTTTTCTTCTTTTAACTTTTCTGAACAACCTTCTTTCAACTGATCTTAATGATATGGCGTGCTTAAAGATTAATCAACCCAGTCTAGAAAGTCAATCGGGTTTGGAAATAATAACGCATGAAATAAGAAGTGACGAGAGTGAGTCGGAATACGGCGATGATGAAAGCCGTAGAAGAAATCGGCGAAGAATTGAGTCACTTCGAGGAAAAACCCAAACCAAATCTAAATGATACTGAGGCCGTTAATCTGGGGAATGCGGATGACGTCAAAGAAACCCGAATAAGTGTCCATATTGAACCCAACCCGAGAGAAGAGATGATCAAAACACTCATGGAGTTTAAAGACATTTTCGCATGGTCGTACGACGACATGCCGGGACTCAGCACTGATCTAGTGGTTCATAAATTACCCACTGATCCGGCATATCCTCCCGTCAAGCAGAAGCTGCGGAAATTCAAGACGGAGATGAGTGTGAAGATTAAGGAGGAAGTAACCAAGCAGTTGCAGGCGAAAGTCATTCGTGTCACTCGATACCCCGAATGGTTGGCTAACGTAGTACCGGTGCCAAAGAAAGACGGAAAAATCAGAGTATGCGTGGACTATCGCAATCTCAACAAGGCGAGTCCTAAGGATAATTTCCCACTTCCCAATATCCATATCCTAATTGATAATTGCGCCGGACGCGAAATCGGATCCTTTGTGGATTGTTATGCGGGATATCATCAGATTTTGATGGATGAAGAGGACGCAGAAAAGACGGCTTTTATCACACCGTGGGGAACTTATTGCTACCGAGTGATGCCGTTCGGTTTGAAGAATGCGGGGGCAACATATATGAGGGCGATGACTACGGTATTCCATGACATGATACACAAGGAAATTGAAGTGTACGTGGATGATGTGATCGTAAAATCCAGACGTCAAGAAGACCATGTTGCTGACCTCAGGAAGTTCTTTCAAAGACTTCGAAGATATGATATCAAGCTCAATCCGGCCAAATGCGCATTCGGAGTTCCATCAGGAAAGTTGCTAGGATTCATCGTCAGCCGACGGGGCATTGAGTTGGACCCGTCCAAAATCAAGTCCATTCAAGAGCTACCCCCGCCAAAGAATAAAACAGAGGTAATGAGTCTGTTGGGAAGGTTAAATTACATCAGTAGGTTTATTGCTCAACTTACGGCAACTTGTGAACCCATATTCTGCCTATTGAAGAAAGACGCTGCGATAGAATGGACGACAGAATGTCAGGAAGCGTTTGACCGAATCAAAGGGTATCTGTCAAATCCACCCGTACTAGTTCCGCCTGAGCCAGGTAGACCCCTGATTCTTTATCTGACGGTCTTGGAGAATTCGTTTGGCTGCGTACTGGGGCAGCATGATCTTACTGGCAGGAAGGAACGGGCCATTTACTACCTCAGTAAGAAATTTACAGTCCACGAGGTCAAGTACACTCATCTAGAAAAGACATGTTGCGCCCTGACTTGGGTAGCCCAAAAGTTGAAACACTATTTGTCTTCTTACACCACTTACCTCATTTCGCGTTTGGATCCGTTGAAGTATATTTTCCAGAAACCTATGCCTACAGGGAGGTTAGCAAAATGGCAAATATTACTTACGGAGTTCGACATCATATACGTGACAAGGACGGCTATGAAAGCTCAAGCCCTGGCCGATCACTTAGCTGAAAATCCTGTTGATGACGAATACGAACCTTTGAGGACGTATTTTCCGGACGAAGAAGTATTGCAAATTGAGGGGTTAGAACTAACCAAGGATCCAGGGTGGAAGCTCTTCTTCGACGGAGCGGCGAACGCAAAAGGAGTCGGAGTAGGGGCTGTGCTCATATCTGAAACAGGACATCATTATCCTGTTACTGCTCAACTGCGTTTTCATTGTACCAATAATATGGCTGAGTACGAGGCATGTATCTTGGGGTTGCGATTAGCGGTGGACATGGATGTACGGGACGTCTTGGTCTTGGGGGACTCGGACCTTCTGGTACATCAGATTCAGGGAGAATGGGAAACCAGAGATTTAAAGCTTATCCCATATCGTCAGTGTTTGCATGATTTGACCAAACGCTTTCGATCGGTAGAATTCAGGCACATCCCAAGGATGCGTAATGAGGTTGCCGACGCGTTGGCTACTTTAGCGTCAATGCTACATCACCCGGACAAGGTTCGTGTCGATCCGTTACATATCCATGTCCGGGATCAACATGCTTATTGTAATGTGATAGAGGAAGAGGTGGATGGTGAGCCATGGTTTCATGATGTCAAGGAATACCTCAGGTTAGGAGTATACCCAGAGCAAGCAACCGGAGATCAAAAGCGAGCTATTCGGCGGTTGGCGAACGGATTTTTCCTTAGTGGAGGGGTCCTGTACAAAAGAACCCCAGATTTGGGACTGTTGAGATGTATAGATGCAAGTCAAGCCACAACAGTGATGACGGACGTACACTCGGGAGTTTGCGGACCACACATGAGCGGATACGTATTGGCAAAGAAGATTCTTCGAGCAGGATATTACTGGCTCACGATGGAGCGTGATTGTATAAGTTTCGTGCGAAGATGCCATCAGTGTCAGATACACGGAGACTTGATTCATTCTCCACCAACTGAATTGCACACAATGTCGGCACCATGGCCGTTTGTTGCATGGGGCATGGATGTTATTGGACCTATAGAGCTTGCGGCTTCCAATGGTCACAGGTTCATTCTGGTAACGATCGATTATTTTACCAAGTGGGTGGAGGCCAAAACATTCAAATCAGTGACCAAGAAGGCGGTGGTGGATTTTGTGCATTCCCACATCATCTGCAGGTTTGGAATTCCAAAGATAATCATCACAGATAACGGTGCCAATCTTAACAGTGGATTGATGAAAGAGGTCTGCCAACAGTTCAAGATCACACACCGAAATTCCACACCGTATCGTCCCAAAGCAAATGGCGCGGTTGAGGCAGCAAACAAGAATATAAAGAAGATATTGAGGAAGATGGTAGAAGGGTCTAGGCGGTGGCATGAAAAGTTACCATTTGCGCTGTTGGGTTATCGCACTACCGTCCGGACTTCGGTAGGTGCAACTCCTTACTTGTTGGTATACGGGACTGAAGCAGTAATACCCGCAGAAGTTGAGATTCCATCCCTCCGAATTGTCGCTGAAGCCGAGATTGATGACGACGAGTGGGTCAAAACCCGATTAGAGCAATTGAGCTTGATCGATGAAAAGAGGTTGACAGCAGTATGTCACGGCCAATTGTATCAAAAGAGAATGGCGAGAGCATATAACAAGAAGGTACGTCCCGGGAAATTTGAAGTGGGACAGCATGTGCTGAGGAGAGTTCTACCACATCAGGCCGAAGCGAAAGGCAAGTTCGCTCCAAATTGGCAGGGACCATTTGTGGTGACTAGAGTATTATCCAACGGCGCTCTATGCCTAACTGATGTTGAGGGAAGATGCACCGATATGGCTATCAATTCTGATGCAGTCAAGAGATATTATGTGTAATTCTTTAATGCATTTGTCAACGTTTGGTTTCGTTTGTGTGTATTTGGCATTTTTCGGAGAATGAAATGACAGAGGCAGTTTTTTCTACTACCCAAACACTTCAACCTTTGTTTTCCCCTTTGAGCCTTAATTATTCTTTTATATACCCTCTTTCGGAATCATCAAGGAAGATGTGTAGCAAAATAGAAAAAGAAACAAAGAAAAAAAAACACAAGAAAAAGTGAACTACGTTCGACCTGATTCCTCAAGAAGGATACGTAGGCGCCACACGGCTCGGTCATAATAAAATAAAAATCAAAGATTCCCCAAGCAACAAAACTGGGGCAGAAGTCATTGTTTCGTTTGAAAAGATAGTGTGGATTCCGAAAGTTGTAATGAGCTAACCGTTGAGGTTGAACCCCTTTTCTTTAGCCTCACGCGCAGAAACCACATTAAGAACCAAAAAGACCTCTCGATCAGTATTTGAGAAATGCCAAGTCGTGCGAATGAAAGCCAAAAGTGACACTCCGACCCTCGATTGAATCCAGGACGCACAAGCCGAAAAGGGATAATGCTTTAGAGGGAATCTCGTGGGTGACTCCCCAGCCTGGAAAGAAAGCTAAGAGAAATAAAATGAGAGAGTCTTAACGGTGAAAACCCTCGCGGGCACCTTAAGGCGAAGAAAGCTGAGAGAAATAAAATAAGAGAGTCTTACGGTGAAAACCTTTACGGGCACCCTAAGGCGACGGGAGATCGAGAGAAATGAGAGAACTTCATTAGTGAAAACCCTTTGAAGGGCACTATGAGGTGACAAGGCGAGATGGTTACAAGATGTCTGCATGAGACAAGGTTTGGACATCCGTTTACCCATAGCAGAACGCGGCATCAGAAAGTGATTGACAGGAATAGACTGGGTAGTTTAATCTCAAAGGCGCGGCATAACCATTGGATCAGTCACACATTCAGATAAGTTTTCCTATTTTTGAGTTCAGAAAGGTTTTCCTTTTCTTTTGTCATTTGCGGTCGACATTCTTTTCTTTTCTTTCATTTTCGAAAATTGATTTTTCAAAGCTTACTACCAAGTCTCCCAAAGCAGTATAATGAAAATGAATAGGCGTGGAACGAGGCAATAAGGCAGAAGTCGTTCCGATAGTAAGATTGGAACGACAGGTTGATCGGAAGGTTCGCAGGAATTACGGAGTATGATGGACACATGTGGCACGTCCGAAAGATGATTTCACGCAACAGATCACCGGCTAAAAGAGTCGGATCAAACCAAAGATTGGAATGAAAGGGAAAGATGAGAAACCGTTCGTGGAAAGAGCATCGTCCCCAGCAAGCGTCAACGCCATCCTCAAAGTTCGGGAGAGGCCAAGCAGCTGAAAGAGAAAAGAAAATGGCCCCGACAAGAGTGGCACGACCACTCACTGCGTTTTGAAACTAACAATTTTTCTTTGATTTAAAGCAGGAAAGGAGGGTTCGCTGGCGGAAAAGCATACCATCCAGAAGTTTATCAAACTGGGGCAGAAAATTTTCTCCTGTTGCGAAAATTTTCGTGAAAGCAAAGACCCAATGGATAAGGGTAGAAAGCAACACAAGACTTCGGGAAATACCGGCTCCGAGCAGAATAGTTTGGAGAAAGGCCAGACAACACGTTGGGATGATCTTTGAGCCTGGTATCATCCCCAGCAGTTGTCGGAAAAATGAAACAATAGCTTCGAGATTCCCCCAGCAGTACTATATCCCATAATTTGTTCAAGGAAGCAAAAGAGTGAATCCCAGAGGAGGTATGGGAAGAAGGAAGAGGAAAAGGGGTCCCCCGCCAGGATAATCCCCGGTCCATAACATTTCAACCCCGGCGAGTTCGAGAGAGAATGAGGGGTGAAGGAAACAAAGAATACTTCCTCAGCAGCATCATCCCCAGCAGGTGAGTAAACAGTCCCAAAGATATCCCCAGCGGCCAAAGTAATACGACCCAGGGGGAAAGCAATTCCAAGACAAGATAATTCAGAAGAAAAGGTGGCCCAATAGGCGATGCAGGAAGAAGAAAATGGTACAGAAAACAAGGGAAGGCGGACAAGATGGGATGAAATTAGAAGTAGTGGTTGAAGTCAGGGAGCCCGCCTGGAGAATGGATTGGCGATTTTATTTTGAAGTAGTGGTTGAAGTCAGGGAGCCCGCCTGGAGAATGGAGTGGCAATTTTATTTTTGAAGTAGTGGTTGAAGTCAGGGAGCCCGCCTGGAGAATGGAGTGGCAATTTTATTTTTGAAGTAGTAGTTGAAGTCAGGGAGCCCGCCTGGAGAATGGAGTGGCGATTTTATTTTGAAGTTGTAGGTGAAGTCAGGGAGCCCGCCTGGAGAATGGAGTGGCGATTTAGTTTTAAAGTTATAGTTGAAGTCAGGGAGCCCGCCTGGAGAATGGAGTGGCGATTTAGTTTTAAAGTTGTAGGTGAAGTCAGGGAGCCCGCCTGGAGAATGGAGTGGCAATTTTATTTTTGAAGTAGTGGTTGAAGTCAGGGAGCCCACCTGGAGAATGGAGTGGCAATTTTATTTTTGAAGTAGTGGTTGAAGTCAGGGAGCCCGCCTGGAGAATGGAGTGGCGATTTTATTTTGAAGTTGTAGGTGAAGTCGGGGAGCGCTTGGAGAATGGAGTGGCGGTTTTAGTTTTGAAGTAGTAGTTGAAGTCAGGGAGCCCGACTGGAGAATGGAGTGGCGATTTAGTTTTGAAGTTATAGTTGAAGTCGGGGAGCCCGCCTTGAAGAAACAAGTTGTGATAGAGTAAATTATACCCCCAACGGGCAAGACAAAACGAGGAAGCTTGCGTTCAGAAAGGCAAGAGGCCGGTATCACCCCCAACAGTTCTCGGAAAAATGAAACACTGATTTCGAGATTTCCCCGGCAGCATTATATCCTACAAGTTTTTCAAGGGAGCGAAGCGCGAGCCCCGAAGGAGGTTTGGAAAGAGGAAGAAGGAAAAGGGATCCCCGGACAGGGTAATCCCCAGTTGATGACATTTCAATCCCCAGCGATTTCGGGAGATAGGTTTTGAAGGAAGTAGAAAAGGAGGAAATGAAGAAGATTTCCCCGGCAGCATTATCCCCAGCAGGTAAGTAATCAATTCAAAGATGCCCCAGCAATCAAGAGAAAATAACAAGACCTAGGAGGAAAGCAATTCCGAAACAAGGTAATTCAGAAGAAAGGGTGGGATGGAGTTATTGAGTTAATGTTGAAGTCAGGGAGCCCGCCTGAAGAATGGAGTGGCGATTTAGTTTTGAAGTTATAGTTGAAGTCGGGGAGCCCGCCTGGAGAATGGAGTGGCGATTTAGTCTTTAAAGTTATAGTTGAAGTCAGGGAGCCCGCCTGGAGAATGGAGCGGCGATTTTATTTTGAAGTAGCAGTTGAAGTCGGGGAGCCCGCCTGGAGAATGGAGTGGCGATTTAGTTTCGAAGTCGTAGTTGAAGTCAGGGAGCCCGCTTGAAGAATGGAGTGGCAATTTACTTTCGAAGTTGTTTGAGGAAAGCAGTAGAGTATAATAGAAATCCCCAGCATGAATTCAAGTTCAAAATCAGAAGGAAGGCAACCAGGATCAGAAAGATAGATTCAGACTTCGAAGAAGAATAGTTCGAAGATCATAAGGAAGGGACCAGCGGTCGGAGTTCGGCAATCAAGATAGGCCGAAATAACAATTGGCAGAAGAGAGGAAGCATCAGAAGGGTCATCAAGTCCGACAGAATATCAAGGAACACCGGAAAGTCAAGATGAAGAGATAGATAAGATTTCGCAATGCTGTAACTTAGTCTAGCTTCTTATTTAGCACGAGTAATAAGGAGGTCGGTAAGTAGTAAGCAGCAACAGCAGCAATGATAGCAACAGTAACAGCAAAATCTCAGTCCATGGTAGTCCCGACTACCAAAACTTCTCGAACTACATTGACCTGATTCCTGTTTAGCCCAGGATATGTAGGAAGCCACCCGAAGCAAAGGCTCGGTCAAGATCTTTTCAAATTGCTTCACACGGAGTGCTTGAATAGGGCAAAAATCGCTCGTATTTGCTCACTATCTTTGCACGAAAACTCTTCATGTTTCCGCGCAAAGAGGGGCAGCTGTGAGCACGTGATTTTTGCCTCACACGAATTACTCCTAAAAGATTCAAAAATAAAAAAGAGTTTTGCGTTGTTTGCAATATTTGTGGGTTTTGATATTAATTTTCTTATCATTTGCATTTGTGTGTGCATGCTTATGTGATTAAATTAATAAAAATACAAAAAATACATGTAATAGCAGTTAAAATTTAATTATAAAATTTTTTGAGTTAATTGGTAAATTACTTATTTTACGAAATGGAAAAATAAAAAATATACAATAATATACATATTTTCATTCTATTTTGTTGTCATTATATGATTTCATGTTTATTTGTTAATTGTGTATTGATTGTTGTTGAGTATTAATATCCCTATAGTTATTTTAATGGTTACAAATTAATTAGAATTTTGTTCAATTATAAAGAAGGGAAAGAATTTGTTTGGAAATTAAGAGGAAACTCGGATTGGCCCAAATCCTTTAATTAAATCCAGAGCCCAAGCCAACCCACCCCAAGGCTAGCCCAGTCTGCAACAACCGACCCAACCCGTCTCCCTTACCCGGTCCATTCCCTTGTTATCCCAAAACGGCGTCGTTTAATACCCCAGACGATCACAGCCGTTGGAATTTCATCATCCAACGGCTCAGATTAATCACCAATTTTAAACATACCAGACACACCCAAGACCCCTCCCCGTCTAATTTTTCGTAACTCTCCCAAACTCAGAGACGAAACCCTGGCTTCACTCCGCCGCTGACCGCCTGCCGGAAATCGCCCACGGCGGCGGTCAGTCACCAAACAACCCGAAATTTACACCAGCTCTTCCCCTCACCTCCCTCTCCTCGAATCCGGCCCTCATTTCCTTCGAATCATCTCCAATACCTTCGAATATTGAGTCGAAGTGGCGCCGGAAAACAAAACTTACACCAACCAGCCCCAAACTCAACCCAAACATCCCCCTAGCCTCCCTTATACCCAAACCACCTTTGGTTTGGTTCAAATCCAACCCGAAATCATGGAGCCCCAAATCCGAACCAAGAACCCTAGAATACTAAAATTAGGGATTCCGCCCAAGAATTAAACGAGATTGGAGTCTAATAGACTTTGATTGAGACATTTTCGTTTGAAAATATCTCAATTAAAGTCCGTTCGACTTCAAAATGGTAATTGTTGAATCCAAGCGGCCGCAATTCGTGATTCTGATTTCTATTCTCTCTTGAGGTATTTCATTTCCTTCTTGTATTTCTTTGTATTAATTGTGTGTTCAAATTTATTGGTTTTTTATCATTATCTTTCATCTTTTCTGTTTCATCTTTCACGGCCTTTTATTTGGTCAAAGTCCTCTGTTAACATTAATTATATGCGTTATGAGATACGTAGTTATGTCGATTAATGTTGTCGAATAAATAGTTTCGCAGTTCGCTTTATTTTGCCCGAAAATTGTTATTCACTGTTTTATCGATTAATTTGTTATCAATGATACGTGTTATAGTTAATTGAATGTCGTCGTCTGATCTCGTAGAATTTGTTTGTGTGAAATCCCGGGCAGTGGTTTGTTTTGTATGAATTGGACTTTTATATCTGTTGTTTGGTTCTGTGTATTAGTTGTTCTTGTTTGTCATAGCTGATAAGAGTTTTGAGCAAATTAACAGTGTAGTGCACATGCCTTAGGTCAGTGGAACCTGCTGGACAGCAGGTATCCACCTGGGCTTTGCACTTAGGGAATTTTAAAGATAAAAACCCCATGCTTAGACAAGTTTAAGTGGAAAAACAGAGGAGATAATGGGCTAGGCAGAGAATATAATGGGCAAGGGGTTTAATTTAAGATAGGGGCACCATTAGGGAGTTGAGGTCTGGGCTATAAGACCTACACAGACCGGAGGGGACAGATAGACACCTTGGGTGAGGGATATACAGAGAGTTTTCAAACACACAGTAGGGGGATACTCTTGAGAGATACAACTCTGAAACCAAGGATACAGAGAAGGAATTCTGGAAGAGGGGAGATAGGAAGAGCCTGTGAGTTTAAGGAACATACATAGACACTTGAGAGAGAGCTTAGAGGCAGAACACTGTTCGAAAAATAAAACACACACATAAGAGAAGGGATTCTGGGATAAGATAGAGAGAGTAAACATTTTTGAGAGGCATACACACACAAATACTCACGAGAAATAGAAGAAACACTGGAGGATACAGAAAGGAAAAACAGTAAGAGGAGGAGCCTGGGAGAGAGTTTTAAAAACAGAAAGGGAGAGAGTTTGAGAGATTAAAGAGAATAGAAAAGTTAAAAGACAGGTTCTCTTACTGTTTCATTGGGTTTTTCTGAAGCTTTTGTTATCTGTGATTCATCGGAGTTTGGAAGTGTTGAGTTCTTTCCAAAACTTGGTTTCAAAGTTTTTTTTTTCAATTCTGGTCAAGTCTTTCAAGTGTCTCCTCCTGGGGTGCTACTAGACCTTGCTACTGTTTCATTGGTTTTTTGGAGTTCACACGAATTTCATGCACCTATTTCTGGGTCGACTGTTCTGCTGGTTGTGGTTTTTACTGGTTGTGGCTGAGTGTTGCTGTGGTGGTTTTGCTACTGCTGTGGGTTGTGTTTTATTGTTGTTGGTTGTGTATTGTTGCCACTGGTTAGCCTGAGTTGCTACTGATCTTTCTCTGCACTTTGATTCCAGGTACACCCTTGTAATCTCAAGTCAGCATAAATGAAGTAAATGAATGGAAATTTCCAGTGCAACATTATCATGAACTTTGTTTTTCTACCTGCTGTTCTATTTTGTTGTAGCTAGTTCTAGTTTTGGATTGGATTGTTATGACTTAAGACATTTGTATATACTTAATTCTCATGTTTTCTGGAATTTGTATTGACAGCTAAAGGATTCACTGTAAATCTGTAGTAATAAAAAGCAGATTCAAAAATAGGTGCAAATTAGATTATTGGACTGAAACAGGGTAACTTGGAGTATGAATTTCATTGTTAATCCATGAGTTTAGTAAGCCGTATTCACCAGGAACTTAGAATTGGATTCAGGAATCATGTGTATTGCGACTCGTAATGATTTTAGCCAGAATTAAAATAGTTAGTATGATATACATTGACATAATCTTTTAGCAGTCTTCTCGTCTCATTAATACTGAAATCCACATAAGAAATCTAGTAAGAGCAAATAGTTGAAATATAAGAAATGAAAGCCAGTGATTTCAGCTATGCTAATGCTATCTTCCTACCACGAATTTATAACTAAAGCTTTGGTATCGGGGTGGTTTAACTGACAGATTGTAAAGTGGGCCTTGAATGTTAATCTAAATGGGATAGATAGTCCAAATCATTCGTTCGGACTATCCATTATGAGGAATAAATTCCATTTCGATTTAAAACTAATAGATAAAAATAAGTAAAGAAAATATAGTTATATTAGGATTGGCCTTAAAAAAGGGTGAGATGAGCCTCGCCGCACTAGAAACACAATCGCGGGGCCCTCATTTAATTATTATGAAACTTAGACTCGGGGAGACCGTTTAGCGGAATTTTACGGTCTTTCCCAAAGAACAACCCGATAGACTCTTTAGGCACGATTTTAATAAAAACATACTTTCTTAATTACGGGTGCGCATTTATGTGACCCAAATCTTACTCTCGGCGAAGCTGAAATACATTAAAGTCACAGGCGTACTGGTTGCGGTGTGACTCAAAAATGTGTTTTCGTGACGTCGCAATTCTTCTAAAATTGAAAAGCGGAACATAATAGCACATAGTTAAAATATATAAAGAAATCGGATAAAAACAAAAATAGTAGTTGAGCGACCGTGCTAAAACCACCGAATCCGGGAGTGCCTAACACCTTCTCCCGGGTTAACAGAATTCCTTATCCAGGTTTCTAGTTTCGCAGACTGTATTACAGAGTCATAAATTTCCTCGGTTCGGGATCAAACCGGTGACTTGGGACACCATTATTTTCCCAAGTGGCGACTCTGAATTAATTAAAGAAATCCCGTTTCGATTGTCCTTTAATTGGAAAAACTCCATCGTGCCCCCGCGGGTGCGTAAAAAGGAGGTGTGACAGGCACATTCTTCGTTCCATCGGAATCCGTTGTCTTTTCTTAGGACGTTGAAGAATTTGTGACATTTGTCTGAGGATCGCGAGATAAATCGGGAGAGGGCCGTTATCCGACCTGTCAATTTTTGGACCTGGTTTTTGCTATTTAGTACTTCGGGTATCGAAGCGATCACTTTGATTTGGCCAGGGTTGACTTTGATACCTCCTTGGGATACGAGAAACCCTAAAAACTTTCCCGACGCCACGCCGAAGGCGCACTTCTCGGGATTCAGTTTCATCCCATACTTTTTTAGTATCTCGAAGGCCTATTGCAAGTGGTTGATGTGATCTTCCTTTTTAGCGGACTTCACTAGAATGTCGTCGATATAGACTTCCATGGTTTTGCCAAGCTGTTCTTTGAACATTTTGGTGACTAGTCTTTGATACGTGGCCCCTGCGTTTTTTAGCCCAAAGGGCATCACTTTGTAACAATAGGTCCCCTAGTGTGTAATGACCGTGGTTTTCTCTTGGTCTTATTCAGCCATTAGGATTTTATTATAACTAGAATATGCGTCCAAAACACTTAGCAGTTCATGTCCGGCGGTGGCGTCGATCAGCTGGTCGATGTGTGGGAGGGGGAAAGAGTCCTTAGGGCACGCCTTTGTTCAGGTCGGTGAAGTCCACGCACATTCTCCACTTCCCGTTCTTCTTTTTAACAGCCACTACGTTGGCGACCCACTACGGGTATTTTGACTCTCCGATAGAACCGTTGACGAGTAACTTGTCTATTTCTTTACGAACTGCCTCGTTGATTGCAGCATTGAATTTTCTTCTGATTTGTCGTACCGGCAAATAGTGGGTGGTTGACGTTTAGTTTATGGGTAGCGATATTTGGCAAAATCCCCGGCATATTTGCATAGGAAGAGGTAAACAGGTCAGCATGATTAGTTAAAAATTCATGATACTTACTTGGGTCGGTGAGCCCAAGGCCGATATAGGCCCTCTTTTTGGGGTTGTGGCTATCCAGCTGAATCGGATCGAGGTCTTCGATCATCGCTTTACAGGCCTCTACAATGTCTGGATCCCTGATGGTGTGAGTCGTTGGGTCAATTTTAGTCCCCAACACGGCTAATTGCTATGCTTCCGCGCTTGCTCCTCTTAGCTGTCGGGTGTGGCGCAATCATGGGTTATCTTGTAACATTTTTGTGCGGTGTGCGGCTCCCCTTTGATGCTGAATATCCCCCATGGTACAAGCTTGAGGGGACTGCTCGCATGGCATGTATCCATGGGCACCCGATGATGACATTGTATGTTATTTCCTGGTCCATCACGTGAAAGGTTGTTTCCAATGTGACTCCTCAAACGAGAATGGGCAGAATCACTTTTCCGGATGTACGTTCCAATGCATTGTTAAAACCGGTTAGTGTTATGCAACAGAGTATTACCCTGTCCTCGAGTCCCATCTGTGAAAGGACTCTCAGATGGATGATGCATGCGCCACTTCCGTCATCGATCATGACACTCTTTACATCCGTATCAACAACACGTAAAGTAATAACTAAAGCATCATAATGGGGAAAGCACAAACCGTCAGTATCAGACTTATCGAAGGTGATACTTCCTTCGAAGTCATCATACCGTTCGTGGGAGATAGCCCGTTTTAGCCTGTGCGTGTTGGCAAATTTGACATGGTTGATAGCAACATTGGTGTCGTCTCTGACGATCATGTTTACCGTTCATGTCTGGAAAGGTGGCTTTGGTGGTCCGCGGGATTGTTCTCGCCCGCGTGCGAAGTTGGATTTTCCTTTGTTGCTGAGCAGCTCTTTTAGATATCCTTGGTTTAACATTCTGACGACCTCCTATCGCAAGCCTTTGTAATCTTCGGTCCTGGGTCCTCGCTCTTGGTGGAATTCGCACAGGACGTTTGATTTTCTCGTGCCGGGGTTTGACTTCATTTTCCGAGGCCATTGTACCTTGGTACCAAGCTTTTCTAGCGCGTACACTATCTTTGAAGGAGAGACACAAAAGTTATGCGATGAAATCAAAGGGGGCGTACCTCTTTCGCTTCTGAGCGGGGTGAGATATCGCTGGTAGTGCGTCTGCATGTCGATGAGGTGGATGGGAAGATCTCATGTATGGCTGATGTCGTTCCTTATTAGGGCGATAGGGATGTTCCCGGTGCCCTTTGTGACGTTGATCTTTCCTTGTGTCTGATTGTATAATTGTCACCCGTTGGGTCAACTTGTTGAGATCGTCTTCGTCCGCTCGTACCTCAACGTAGTAGGCGTTGTGGATCTCGTCACACGTTGTGGGAAGATACTTCATGAGACGGTTCAGCAGCTTCTTGGTTGCTCTGGAGCCGTCCCTGCTGAGTCCGTTCTGGAAGGCAGCGACCGCCATGCCTTCCGACACATTTGGCAGACTCATCCTCACCCTGTTGAATCTGGCGAGAAAGTCCCTGAGGCCCTCGCCTGTAGTTTTCCTAACGACGAAGATGTCGTTCACCCTTGGATCCGCCTTCTTTGCACCAACATGCACGGTGACGAACTTGTCTACCATTTCTTCTAAAGTTGAAATTGCTTTGGAAGGCAGTTGGGAGTACCATGTTAGTGCTCCTCCGGTCAGCGTCTCGCCGAACTTCTTCAATAGCACATATGGTACCATCTCTTTTGATAGGTCGTTACCTTTCACAGCGGTAACTTAATGGATGAGGTGATCCTCGAGATCGGTGGTTCCATCATACACCCTCAAGTAAGGGGGCATCTTAAAAGTCTTTGGGATGGAGTAGCGACGGCTTCCTCGGAGTATGGTTGCTCCATGAATCTTCCCACGTCGCGTTTTGGTAGTGATTTAGGTGCTCCGGGGATCTTGTCGACCCTATCCTGGTGCTCTTTCATTTGGTCGCGGAGAGCCTTGTTTTCGCTCTCCATTTCTTCCATTTTTCTCAGGATGGATGCCAGCGTGTCGTCATGGATTTGCGTTTCGATGGATTGGTTGTTTGTTCGCGCTTCTCCTTGTTCGTCTGTTGTAGTAGCGGTACTCATCATTGGTTTTGCCTTGATGTGACCCTGTGGTGATTTTTCCACTAAGCCGATCAGGGTACTTATCAACCATTCTTCCAGTAATTTCCTAACTGCTGGGGGTACTTATTTTGTAGCGGATGTGGAAGCTTCCTTGTCCTGCAAGGTCGCTAGATTCCCGAATGGGGAAGGTGAAGTTTCTATCTCTGGTTCGGTGTCGGGGGTGGTGTTGGTGACAGCGTCATCGCCGACCTCATTAAGAGAGCTCAGGAGATTGGCTGTGACCCCCATTATAGCTTTGGATTTGGTGTTGTTTTCGGTCATTTCTGGGTTTTTGTGGGATATGGATGATATGTTAGCTGATCTTTGGGTGTATACTATAGGTTTGATTCTCAAAATTCCCACAGACGGCGCTGAATTGTTTGACTCAAAAGTTATCGATTACTTTATGATCTATGGACAATCGAAAATATAGAAAATGGGTAAATCGTAATCAAGTATAATAAGTCCCAAAACAGGATCTATATATGAATATTAGTAAAAATGAAGAAGTTATGAATATTATTGATGATCACCACTGAGAGGATAATAGAGAGTGAATAATCAGAAGTTGTATTATTAGAGAATAACACATGGTCCTTTACAATAAGGAAAACCCCCTATTTATATAGAGGATGAGTTTTCTCACTAAAAGTACAATTCGTTGAGGGGCCCCTGACACCCTCAAATAAAAGGGAGGGGGAGGGGCGCCTACGTGTGCACGTCGACACCATGCCGTTACTGTCAAAGATGTGACTGAGGGTCGTACCCTCGATGCTACAAGGGTATGGGGGGAATGCCCTCGGCCTTTATCATTAAATTTGGTTCGACCCCATACAATGTTCATTTTTTAAAGATTGGGTTTATGATTGGAAAAGAGAAATGGGGAGGTCAGATGAGAGGGAATGAGGGTGAGATACCACTCATTTTTGTAAAACGGTCGGATAAGGTAAATAGATTGAAATAATATCCATTTTTTGTTACAGTCAAAGGTTGCCACGTGGCCTAGTTAAAAATTGTCACGTCGTTAAACGAAAGACCCACCAGTTCTGCCATTAGTCGTGGGGTATTTTTGTTAATAGAATTAGCGTCGCGTATTTTTAGGATGGATATATGTACGGATGCTATTTATAAACCATTTAGCAAACAATATGATTAGTTTTGGCCCTTTTTCCGTTTGGAGAATTACTATTTTCGCAAATGGAATAAGATATGATTTTGCACTCAATCATACTTATTAGTACTTTATATCAAGTCAAAATTTTGTTGCTTAAACAATATGAAAGTATAAATTTCACAATACCAAAAACAAAAAAGATGACAAAAAACCTTGCATAATATGTTGAAGGGCTTTTTGACAAGTTCAACAGAAAAAGCACAATAGCTATCATACTTTTCTTTCCTAATAATGGTCCAAAGCTAGCTTTCAAGTTTCAATCAAGATGAAAAAGGGGTCAAGGTTCACCGTATTTGACCATTCAATCCTATGGTGACTATTTTATTAGAAATGTTACTCTTTTTTTATTTAATTCCGCACATTTTCGTAAACTTAATCATAAGTCATAGACAAGTGAGGCTTGCTCAGTTGGTAAGCACCTCCACCTACGATCGTTAGGTCCTGGGTTCGGGTCACCGTGGAGGGGAAGTGTGGAAACACTATAGATCCTCCTAATTTGGGAGGGGTTTAGAAAAAAAAAAAAATCATAAGTCATAGCTAATAAAATAGTGGATCCCTTTCAGATTTTATTTTATATTCCGATTAATTGTCTCATTTGATCATTGGCATTTCTGTTCTTTTGTTTAAATAGTGTTGGGATGGTGGCATTCGTGGAGTATGAAAATTATCTTTTTATGATAAAAGATAGTAATCTATATTATATTAAAAGCACGAAGGTTCTTAGCGAAATGTCGTTCGCCTTTTTTACCCTTTAAAACATAGAGTTCTCATAGAACAATATAGTAATTTAAGTATTTTATAAATATTTAAAACTATTCACTAAATTAATTTAGTTTTTCGAATGTTTTGGAAAATTTTTCTTCAATTATTTGTTATTAAACTTTTCCTTAATTAATTAGTTTAACTTTGTCACGTTTCTTACCTAATAAGGAAACATAATGTTTCACTTAATTAATTTAGTTTTCTAATTATTTTCTGATAAAGTTTTCTTCATTTTTTTTTGGTAAAGTTTTCTTCAATTATTTATTATTAAACTTTTCCTTAATTAATTGGTAATAAAACTTTGTCACGTTTCTTACTTAATAAGGAAACGTAACAAAAAATATTCTATCATATAAGGTTGCACTTACGAAGTAAAGTTCACTTAATTAATTTAGGTTTTTGATTTTTTTGGTAAATTTTTATTCAAATGTTTATTATTAAAATTTTCCTTAATTAGTTGGTAAAATTTGTCATGTTTCTTACCTAATAAGGGATCTTAACAAAAAAAATTCCTAAACATTTACTCTTATTAAACTTTTTTCTCAGGTTTCTTACATAAGAAAGCTTAACACAATTGTGTACCATAATACTTCTATAAAAGAAGCTCAATGTCACAATTTAATCATCAAAGTTTGCCTTATTTCAACATCATGATTTTAGGTGTTATTTCTTTTACTAATATCAACATCTTTTGCTACTTTGTATTTTGCAAGCACGTTTGCATGCACCAAATTTTAGTGTTGTATCAATAATTTATTTTTATTGTTGCATCAATAAATTTTTATTATATAGTTTCTGTTTCATGTTTTGAATAATGGCTAATTTCACATCTCACATAATTTATAAATTTATTACAGGCTATTGAAGAATTCCAATTCATCACAGAAAATTGGTTAGACATTCGATCTAAGTCTTATCACTTAAATATTAGTATTATTTATTTTTTTGTAGTATAATTAATAATACTTATAATTGCTATGCCATCTCAAGTTTCTTGTTTTAAAAAGAATTAAAAATTAGACTATTTGTTTTAATTTGTGTTATATTAATACTACATGATTTGCGTTATTGCAATTTTCATGGTTGAATCATTCAGATTTCAACAAATACGTCCGTTCATATAAACAACCTTCCTTATATTATAAAATAATCAATTATTGAATTAGTCACTTTGATAACTTATAAAACTATTATGCATGCTTTATTTTAGGTACACTTGCAATGGCCAGTGAAAAGGAATTGTTAGACCAATGTGTCACAATTAATAGTCTAAGAGTATCTCATTCATCTTGGGTAATACGGGTGTTAGTGTTTGGGAGTGGAATAAGAAAAGAGTTCAACAATGAAACAAATCAAGGGACCCGAAAAATTGTGACATTAGTTGACGAAGAGGTAATTGTTAATTTATTTCATGTCTTTTCATATAATAGTTTTAACCATCAGATTAACTTACAGTGAGATTTTTTACATGGAACAAAAATTCACGCTACACTTTTCAATGGTTATATTGAGTTGTGGAAAAAATATTTAGAACAAAACAAAATCTGTTTTATCATAAATGGACGCATCAATAGTGCAAATCCTAATTTTCAATCAGTGCACAAGGAGCTTGAGATTGGATTTAAGGAAAGTACATTAGTTGAAGAAAACAATAGGTAAGATTAACTACATTAGTTGAAGAAAGCAATAGGTAAGATTCACCACCATAACATGACATATATCATAGAAACATAATTGTATGATGATCTTTTGTTATTCTTCAAGCAATATTTTCTTTTTTATGAAACTTCCTCAACTATACACAATTTAATTATACATAAATTTTTCATATATCACAACTATATAATTATATTTATTTTTACAGATTCTGAATTGTTTCGTTGAATGCATCAACAATACTGTTATATTTTAGAGGTCTCTTCCTCTTATCGGTGTCAACTGAAGCAACATTCTTTATGGTGCACATCAATATTGTTCAACAAATGACATCAAGAGGATACCAACAATCTAATTAATGGTTCCAGCAATATCACCACACCCATGCTTCATTCTAACAATTAATTTAATGTTTACACACTCAATACAATTATTTCTTTAATGTAATACTATTTTTTGCATCCTCAAATTCTATTACACTTAATTCATTCTTATTCAATTTAATATGCACTATTTTAGACAATTTATCATTTAAATATTTGTTATATCATCAATTATCTTTGTGCTTAATTCATTCTTATTTTACTTAATTGAAATACGTTCTTTTGTGCATAACATATAATACACGTGCAAAGCACGTACTCTAAATCTAGTAACTCTTTAATTGAATTAACAACTCAATTACCAAATAACTATGTTTCACATTATCAAGTCAAGTCTTTTTTTTTCTTTCTTGAAGAAAACCAAAATGATCAACACTTTAATTAAAATTTTACCCTTTTTTTGGTCAAGCAAGAAAAAAACTTCATGTGAAAATTTCCAAAGCACCAGATTAGCAGATAAATAATCACTATATATAAACTGAATACAAAATCGTAATGTAAATTTAATTGAACCTCCATTTTAACTGAATCTACTTCTTACTTTATGAAATAACTTACATTATCAATATGATTATTGTACAACATTTTCATGTAAAATTTAAATTGTCTGAATACTACCCATTAGCTTAAAAGTTAATCAAACTGATTAATAAATTACTTCTACTACTTAAAATAGTAAAACTTTTAGAATGGGCGTCCGCGCAAATCGGATTGAAAATGAGAATTTCGGGTTTTTAATTGAACATATGATGATCAAATTCAATCCAAATATGTTCGGATTGGATTGAATTTTTTAAGTTCGGTTTCAGATTAATTGATTTGGATATTATGGATTTTCAGTTTTGAGTGTATATGTTGAGATGTTTCTACTTTTTACAAAAATAAATAACCAAATGAAGTATTCATGTTAAATTTTGGATTTTCGGATATCCAAAATCCGAATTACCAAATTCAATATCCAATCCGAAATCTAAAAATTTTGAAAATTAAATTCAAAATCTAATTTGTAGTCCGAAATCCAGACCATAGATCCAAAAAAATTGAATTTTGAATTTGCCCAAACTATACCCACCCCTAATAACATGAGTATATTTGGCAAATTAACCTAGTAGTATAAAGGCATAATACATACTTTACCCATCAATCTTCTACTCAAATTCCTCTTACACACTTGTTTAAATACAAGAATATTATTATACACTAAATTTTTTAAAAGTATGTCAATTATACATCTCTTTGCCATGTGTCACACGAGTGTACTACACATAAAAGAGGCACGTGAAAACTAAAAAAATCATCAAAAATTAAGTTTTTTAAATATATTATTTTCCCTTTTTAACTATTTCCTTTTTAAATTAAAAATATATATAACCCACACCCCAACATCTCCCTTCCCCGTCTCCTCTTCAACTCCCATCCTAGTTTTGTCTATCACTCATGTTTGGTTTCTCCAACCCCCATGATCAAGGAGAAAAGAGCTATTAGGTCTTGTAAAAATCATTATTATTGACCTTTTAAAAAAGCTTGAAAATTTAATCGGATATTGTTGATTTGGTGTTCCATGACCTAAAAAATCAGTTTGAATTCGTGATTATTGTTGGGTAAAAATTTAGTTAAAACATGCTAAAATTTTGATGATTAATTTTGATAAAATACAAAAAAACACTAGCATTGATTTTGAGCTTGAATTTAAAATTTGTATAAGTATTGATGATGGATGTTGTTAAAATTTATTAAAATTCTCTAAAGAGTTGAATCTATAGTTAGGGAAGAAGGTGTTTGTGGTGCAAGGGTTGGTGGTATAGTATGGTGATGGTAGAGAAGATGATGGAGTTGGAAAAATGAGGAATGCCATATTTTTTCACGTGGGAAGATAAGGAGAGGGGATTGGTAGGGTTGGGGGAGGCAAAGTTTTTTTTTTTTTTTTTTTTCCATTTATGACACGTATTAAATGCTGATTGACGCTTGTAATAGTAATCTTTAAGCATATGTGGTCAAGTACCGAACACACATTTAAAAGTTTTGGTATGTAATATTATTCTCGATTTTAATATGTGTGCAAGAGGTATTTAGGGGACAAGATCCCAGGGTAAAGTATTTATTTTGCCTGGTATAAAAGTAAAAGATAAAGAAGATGAAAAACTAGACTAGATTTTTGGTTGATGACATAGAAATTACCTATAGTGTTTATTTAATTAAAACAAATCTAAGTTTAATTAACTAACATAGTTTGGTATTTCTAAGGTGGGGTTCTTTTATGTTTCTTCTTGTTTTCTCTGAGACAGTTCAAATTTGTTTCTGCAACGAATAAAACCCACTTGTCTATAAGTCATTGCTCTATGGCTGAACCAAACTGAACTACCCCCACCCCACCCCCCACGCAAAACCCACACACACCCACATCTCAGAGACAAAAGCAAATCCCAACAGGGTTTTGGAGAGAGTTTACAGTGATGAAGGATCAGAATTTGGATCTTTTTGACCCGAGAATGGCTGTTATGGACCCGGAAAGCTCTCCTAGCCGTACCCGGGACCCCGATTTCGGGTTTGCATTCAACGACAGTAACTTCTCCGACCGTCTCCTCCGGATTGAGATTATGGCCGACCCCGAGGGCTTTCATTGTCAGAGTCTAGCTGATTGGGCCCGCAATCGCAAACGACGGAGAGATGATATCAACAAGGATATGGGTTTGTCCTTTTGCTCCTTCCTTTTTTCTCTTAATTATATTAGCTATATGCAATTGGTCCTTTAAGCTCAGTTACTGGAGTTTCTAGCTAATTTTTGAGCTGGTATCTCTTTAAGCTTCAGTTGCTTTCACTAATTTATGAACTGTGTATTTATGTTGCTTAAATTTTTTGAATGAACTAGAGCTTAGTAGAATGAAAATGATAGAGGATTCATATTTCTGACCCTTACTAATTTGGGGGATTGAGGCAGATTTTTTTTCTTTCTTTTTTAAATGACCTTTGATTCTTCTAGGCAACATCATATACTGTCTACTGCTCTTGTTTTCTTTACAAATTGTGTAGTTAACGTATCATAGTTGTTGTTGTTGTTGTTATAGAGCGTGATATAAATATTGTTTTAACAAATTCTCCATTTTCTATTTGAAATTGGTGCTGTTAAAGTTTTATTAAATATATTACTTTTGATGTTTGGAGGGAAAAGAGGGAGTGATGAGGGGGTCATGAGAACACGTTGCTTCCCTAAATATGAATGTAATGCATATTGGGTAGAATTTTGCTCTTTATTACACTTGTGGGTTTATCTTTTTCTCTGATGATAACCAGACATGTGCCACTTGCTTGCAGCTTTGGATATCATCGCATGCCCTGAAGAGCAGATTATAAGCTGTAACCAAATTGATACTGAAGATGCCGAGAATGAAAATCAAGATGAATCAGTTGTTGCAATGATCGAAGAGCCACACTCAGGTATGGTAATCAAATCTAATCCTGCATTTCGTTTTCGTCGGCTTATGCTTTTTCGATAAAAAATGAGATTTTTGAAATTTCCATGTATGTTCTCGAAATAGGTGATACTTCAACTTCTACTCTGCTGAATTAAACTTCAAAGATAAAGAAATGAAATATTACAGGAACACATTTAAGTCAGAGATATGAAGGGCTCGGCAATGAGCCACTGAGTGACCTCGTAGGAACTATAAGACCTAATGTAGATTTATTTGACTCTTCAGTTTTTATTTCGATGGGATCTTTTCCTTTGACATTCATATTTTTTCTATAAGATTTTAGGACGACCGTCATTTAGAAGTCAGTTCTTTATGCAGAGAGATGTTGAATAAAAGTAACTTATTGTTGCCTGCATAGGGATTTGGTCATAAGCCATTGATCAGAGATTTGGCATGAACATCAGTAAACATTACAAAAATGTAACTGAGTCTGTTTGTGTGTGTGTGTGTGTGTATTTGTGCTTGTATGTGTATGTGTATATATCCATCCCAATTATCTTGTTAAAGACTTATTATCAAGTTGCAGAAGACGTATTTGCTGAAAGGTATTTATTAATATTGAATAATTGAGTGTCCTGAACGTGCGTGCGCAATGCAAGGGATTTAAAGAGAGAGCCAGAAAATTTTCTTCTTTGCTGTCTGTTTATCTATGACAAGATGAATTCATATAGAAGCCACTAGCAGGTTTGCTACATTAGGCTGCTTTCTTTGTTCTTTATATTTCAAACTTGATTGTGGTACCTATAATTTTTTTTTATTGCGGATACCCTATATTCAAGTAAGGTGATCTCTAGGCATACTGTAAACAAATGCTAACCGAATCTTTCGTTATACAAGGAAGCATTTCCTTGCAAGGGGTGGTGGGTACAGAGTGAAAAAAGGAAAGGAAGAAGACCATATCTAAAGAGCATACGTCATTACTGACCTTGTTACTGCTGCTATATGTTGCAGAATGGAGTCAGTAGTATTTCTTGTCTGTGTATGTTATAACATGCTGTTGCATTTTTCTCCACTTCCTTTTGCTTTCAAGTTTTGATGCTTATCTCTTTGTGCTTACTTTCCACTGTCTAGTTTTGATGCTTGTCTTTTGCAGTATCACAAGATATATTTCCCTATTCATTGTGTTCATTAATTGTGATTTGTTTTATTCTCGGATTCAAACTTGTATTTTGTTTGATTCTCATTGCTACTCCAAAATACCATGAAAAAGATAGCCATGCTATGTTTATGCGCAGGAGATGAAGCTGCTAACGCTGATGATTCATCTTGGAACTTTGATTCTCCAAGAGTTGTTAAAGTTAAAACCTTACATATCAGCTCCCCTATTTTAGCAGCAAGAAGCCCATTCTTCTACAAGGTAAACATCCTTTTTCAAATGTAAGCTGTTAAGCACTGTCTAGAGTTTATACGTGAAGAATCAACAGTGTTCTCTTGTAATTTATATAGCTCTTCTCCAACGGGATGAGGGAGTCTGAGCAAAGACAAGTAACTCTAAGAATTAATGCTTCAGGTATGAGGAATTTAAGACTAACGGTATATCATTCATTAACTCTTATTGGTAGTTATTTTGGAATGGCCTTTGCTGTGTGAGGCTGTGAGCATAGTTTTTCCCTTGCCATTTTAATGAGATATTGCAAAGCACGGAGAATTTTCTTTTATTTTAGCATCTAGTGCTAGTGATTTGATAATTGTGGATCAAATATTGTTACCTTAGAGAAGTTGTAGGAATTCCTATCCATTTCATGTGGAATGAATAGTCTTTTCCATTCACATGGAGCAGAGGAAGCTGCACTGATGGAGCTCCTGAATTTTATGTATAGCAATACATTGACCACTGATACAGCGCCTGCTTTGTTGGATGTACTCATGGCTGCCGACAAGTTTGAAGTTGCTTCTTGCATGCGGTATTGCAGTCGGCAACTGCGTAATTTACCAATGACTCCAGAGTCCGCTTTGCTATATTTGGAGCTTCCTTCTAGCGTCCTGATGGCTGAAGCAGTTCAGCCCTTGACTGATGCCGCAGAACAATTCCTAGCTGCAAGATACAAAGATATTACCAAGTCAGTTCCATTTCTGACCAAACTCTATTTCACTCTATTTCTTCTTAATTTCTATTAAGTTTGTCTCTAATGCTGCTGTATGTTTCTCAAATAATGATATTTCAGTCTCCACAGCATTCTTTGACCTTTAGTCAATGCAGTGGTGATAAATTCGTATTTGCTAAGAGACCTTTTTTATCCGGTGCCAGAATTTTTTTTCTTGAATTTAGGGATGACAATTGGGATGACAATTGGGCAGGGCAGGGCAAGCCTAGGCCTGCTAACATTTTGACCCGCCTTACCCTGCCCCATTTAGTATTTTCTCAGATTTTTGCCCCACCACGGCCCACTAAGCCCTGCCCTGCCCTGCCCCGTTTATGTTTTTTCATCATTTTTCTTTATTTTTTCTTTTGCAGTATTCTAAATTAAATTTTAACTTTTTCAAATTTTTATTTGAACCTCATATTAAAAGAACCAATTTGAACTTGACTAATGGTGTGTTTGGTACGAAGGAAAACATTTTCTGGAAAATATTTTCCAATTTTCCCATGTTTGGTTGACTTAAATGTTTTGGAAAATATTTTCCTTATCAATTCATTTTCCTCCAATTGGAGGAAAATGTTTTCCTTATCAAAAGAAGGGAAAACATTTCCCAAAGCTCCTTCTCAACCTTTATCACCCTCACCAATCCACCACACCCCTCCCCAAAAAAAGTTTTTTTTTTTCATTTTTTTTTAATTTCAGTTTTTCCATCCACCCTACTACCCCTATACTACCACCCACCGAAAAAAAAATATTTTTTTTCCTTAAATTATTATTTTTTTTGCAAGTTAAAATTTCTGTTTTTTTATTTTTCTGCACCACACAGCTTCCACCCCTACCCCTACCCCTTTCCCCGAAAAAAAATGTATTTTTTTACATTAAATTTTTTTTTTTTGCAATTTCAAATTTCTGTTTTTTGTTTCTACACCACCCAGCCCCCACCCTACCCCCTACCTCCCCCCCCAAAAAAAAATCATTTTTTTACCTCAATTTCTTTTTGGCAATTATTTCTTCTTTTTATTTTTCTGCACCACCCAGCCCCCACTCCCCCCCTCCACAAAAAAAGTATTTTTTTACCTCAATTTTTTTTTTTGAAATTTCAAATTTCTATTTTTTTTTCGCTTTACTGCCCCCAGCCTCGCTCCCACCCTCTGCCCCCCTAAAATTAAAATATAATATATTTTTCAGTTTTTAATTTTATTATTTATAGATTTAATTACATAAAAAATATTTTTCTAAAAAAAGCTATTATCTACTCTCTAACCAAACAATAAAAAATATTTTCCAGAAAATGTTTTTCACTTACCAACCAAACAAGAGAAAATTAGTGATAAAATCACTCATTTTCCATGAAAACATTTTCTAGGAAAACATTTTCTACGGAAAACATTTTCGTTCGTACCAAACACACCCTAAGTTGTTTTATCCTTGTTCAATAGTTGATTCAAGATTTCTTTCATTGTTATAAATTATTTACTGAAATAGTTATTTTCATTCTGCTTCTAGCAGCATAACTACTTTAATGGAGTAATTAGTTAAGGTTAAAAATACGAAATCAATGGCAACAAAATGAAATAAACACAATCTATCATAACTTACCATACCACTTGAGAGTTTTCTAAACAAACAAATTATATCATTCAATTCATCATTTTACTAGTAGAAATATGAAGAATTTAATAAGCAACCCAACTGAACCATACTGTTACAGTTAATGTATTTAAAGCAAATCCACAAAACACAAAGAAGAATGGCAATAGAAAGTAGGGAGAGACGTGATACCGAATCATTAAATTAAAATGTCAAATAGATTAATAGTTCAACTTCCACATATTCCAAAATAAAGTTTGCCCTGCCCTGTCCTAACCCACTAGTTCTTTAAAAAAAAAAAATTAGCCCCGCCCTGCCCTGCTCCATTTAGAGTTTGTCTCGCCCTGCCCTGCCCCAATTGCCATCCCTATGGAATTCTGCCCCACTATGCATCACTCAAAATTGCATATTCGTTATTATGAATTTTTAAAGAATGAAAAAGTTTCTTTTCCATAGCCCCTAAGTATTTGTTTTGATGGATTGGGAACAAGTGAAAAGTTGGTCCCCATCTATTGCTGCTTTTGGTGAGCTTTGATTAGCTGTCACACTTCTCTGTGCTTGATAATGAGCTCATTGTCCTTGGACAGGTTTCAGGATGAGGTTATGAAGTTGCCTCTTGCTGGAGTGGAGGCTATTTTGTCCAGTGATGACCTCCAGGTAGCATCAGAGGATGCAGTGTACGACTTTGTGTTGAAATGGACAAGGGCTCATTATCCGCAGTTTGAGGAACGGCGAGAAATCCTTGGTTCACGACTTGGTCGTTGCATCCGTTTTCCTTTCATGAGCTGTCGAAAGCTTCGGAAGGTTCTGGCATGTAATGACTTTGATCAGGAATTTGTATCCAAGCTTGTTCTTGAAGCCGTCTTTTATAAAGCTGAGGCCCCTCATCGTCAGCGAAACCAAGCTGCGGAAGAATTATCATCACCTAGTCGTCGTTTTGTGGAGCGTGCTTACAAGTATCGACCTGTCAAGGTGGTTGATTTTGAACTTCCACGGCAACAATGTGTAGTCTACCTGGATCTTAAGCAGGAGGAATGTGCTAACCTCTTCCCTTCAGGAAGAGTGTATTCTCAAGCATTTCATTTAGGGGGACAAGGTTTTTTCCTGTCTGCACATTGCAACATGGATCAGCAAAGCTCTTTCCATTGTTTTGGTCTCTTTCTGGGTATGCAGGAAAAGGGATCTGTGACTTTTGCTGTTGATTACGAATTTGCAGCAAGAACAAAACCAGGGGAGGAGTATGTCAGCAAATACAAAGGTAACTACACTTTTACGGGGGGCAAGGCAGTTGGCTACCGCAATCTATTTGCGATACCGTGGCCTTCTTTCGTTGCCGAGGACAGTCCATATTTTATTAACGGTATGCTACATCTCAGGGCTGAACTTACTATCAGGAATTGATTCCTCGATCCCACAATGTACAATTAATATTGTTGTTTTTGCTTCTCGGATGAGTTCAATACCCAATGTTTCTTGGTTCGATAAAACAAAGAAGCAAGGTTTAGGGCTAAGTGCTAATTGTCATTGAAATATTTTGTACTAAATCACTTTCCCCAGATCCACAGGCTCTGCAAAGATAGAAAAGGATGTAAGTGGATTTGATGAGTGAAAGAATGTTGGTTACTGTGACGTGTTAAAATGTGATACATAGATTGCCCTGAAAATGTCATGCTGCAGTTAACAGTGTACAACATATGTAGCTGAGTTTGTATGAACATGCCAGCAAACTCTTTTTTTTTTTCTAAATAAACAGCGTTCCTGCAGAACCGGGGATACCGTACGGAAGGTGGTAATTAAAACTTACTAGGTGTTGTATTATATAGGACTAATTGATTACAAGAGTGTATGCTTACTGAAAGTAGGTGATGAGGCATCTTGTGATCTCTTTTTGTAATCGATTGGCTTGTTTCGTTACTGCTTGCTGCAAGTTGAACCTCAGCTTGCCAATGAAGCATAAGTTTGTCCTGAATATTGTGATAGTGAATAGGTTCTTTTAACATTGCTATGCAGAGGTAACAATGTTTCAATACATGTCTCTATCAGCATGGTAGCAAGCAGCAACGTTTTTTTCCTGATTTATGCTTATCAGCTGCTTTTTGTGCGACTCTTGGAGTCACATCCAGCAGTAGTTAAAACAGGTCTTAAAATCTAACTACTTCGACTATCTCGTTCATTGCCCCCAACAATATCCGTAGCTTTAATGAAATAGTGCGATTTCGTGTTCTTTCATTGATTGGTTATTCCTCCCGGTTTTTTTATGGAAGAGGAAAATAAACTGAATGGTATGCGTTACAAACTCTGGCCCTTTCCCTTTCATTGCATTGGCATATGTTCTGGTTTCTTCTGCCAAAATTCTTTGATGCTTGTTGCAGATTGAACCACAAATTGCGTGTCCCTGATTATTTAACTTGGGTTCTTTAATTTATTAGCCCCACGAATGGCACATTATGCTTCTTGAATGGTGTTCGATACAACTTTATTAGCAAAAGAGAAATAAATAGAACTTTATTGGTGTGAAGAGCCTGATCTAGTTGAACTACCAGAGGAATCTTTATTGGTGTGAAAAGCTGTTTACCTATTTTTTTAAGAAATCATTTTCCGTCATCTCTAAACACTTATAGTTAATTATTTAGCTAATTTAACTCCAAAATTTGATAAGTGATCATCTAACAATTAAACTGAGAGTGAAACAGTATTAATGTGATAAATGAAATACTCCATTAGATAACCTATTGATGTAAGTGACGCTTTTGAATAATGGTGGAACATTACTTGTTTTTGGGTCTCGAATATCTTTAACGTTATCCTGCTAGGAGAAAAGAACTTCTTGTTTAATTTTCAATCGGAGATGCATTGAGAGCATTGGTCCTTATTATGGGGAAAGTCCTCCCAATCACAATAGAATAAGGAATAATTGAGTGTACGCAATCTAATATAATTATTTGAGTTGACTCTGACATGTTTAATAGTTCCTTCCATTCTACATCATAATTCTTGAAATTTTAGATTTGTCATTATACAGAATTTAATGTTTTGGAAAAGCAAAAGTATTAAGAGAGAGATAAAAATAATTTTGACAATTATTTTTAAGACTATAAATGTCATAAACTAGAATTATGCAAAACTTTAAAAGAACCGAAAATAGTTTCCTTTTTTATCGAAAAAGAAAAATTAGCAACAAAACTTTTAAAAAAAAAATACTTTTTCACAAATAGAAATTAAAAAATGTAAAATGGAATGCGTATGGTTTTACAGTTTTACCCTGACATATCAAGGCCCATCACCCACCGCCAAAGGAAGACCCAAGGTTAAAATAGTTAAAACACGATGTCGTAGCTTCCACGCTAGCTCGGTGGAAAAAGCCAAACGAAACTCATATATAAAGTGGAAAGAAAACCACAATTGATTATCAGTTCTCTTTTTTCAGATAAGAAAAAATTGAAGCGTTCTTCAGTCATTTCTAGGGTTTCATTCATATATCGTTCAATCTAGGGTTAAGGGCATCCACCACCAAAGCAAAAACCAATCATGCCGAAGAACAAGGGAAAGGGAGGAAAGAACAGGAAGAGAGGAAAGAACGAAGCTGATGACGAAAAGAGAGAGCTTGTTTTTAAGGAAGACGGACAGGAATACGCTCAGGTTCTTCGTATGCTTGGTAATGGCCGTTGTGAAGCTATGTGTATTGATGGTACGAAACGTCTTTGTCACATACGTGGTAAGATGCATAAGAAGGTTTGGATCGCCGCCGGTGATATTATCCTTGTCGGCCTCCGTGACTATCAGGCAAGATCCTATTTTTTCGATTTAATTCAAGCTTCATTGACTCTATTAATTAACTGAGATTTTTGTTCCTTTATTTATCACATCCTTTTTCTTCCTATTAAAATAATTGAGATTTTGTTGGACCAGAATTGAGCGAAAAAAATATAGAGGATCGGCTATTTCAGGATTGAGCTAAAGTTAATGATTGATTAATTGAAAAGCTGTGATTTTGCTTTTCCCTTTCTGTCTGTGTTTTATGTATTTGTCTATGGAATTTTCAGTTTCTGAGGTCGTGACTTTTCTTCCAAAAAGAAAAGGCAAGGAAAAAAGAATGAGTAGATGGTTCAAATTTCTTGTTCGTTCAATGATTGTTGGATTTTGATAACCTTAATAATAACCCATGATGTGCACTATTGCAGTTTGTGTATTTGGTAATTAAGTGTCATCAGAGTATAAATATACAGTTTTATTTTTATTTGCCTATGTTTTGGTCATTTGAGTGTCATGAGGATTTCCCCGGGGGCTTAGTTCAAGTTGCAAAAGTTGAGGGGCTTGTGTCTTTAGAGTCACAGGTTTGACCCCTGCACTATGGTGAACTGAGCTTGGTATTTAAGCGGAGAAGAGTATAGGGGAGGGCCAACTACCCTGTTTTGAAGGATGCCGTTGGTCCTGAGTTGGCCGCAGAATAATTTCTCTTTCAACAGAAAGTATAAATATGAAGTCTTGATATTTATGATTGCATGTGATAAGAGTGTAGGGGGGACATCTTTGGTTTTCTAAATGTACCTCTTCTGTTTGTGAGAATCTTCTCTCTGTAATGTTGTTTGGGCGATTAATCGCATCACTAGGTTGCTCTTTTATGTTATCTCAGTTCTTATGGAATGTCGATTTGGCTGACTCTTTAATATTATTTTTAAATCTCCTGTTTGGATTTTGGCAGGATGACAAAGCTGATGTGATTCTGAAGTTTATGCCAGATGAGGCAAGGTTGTTGAAGGCATACGGGGAGTTGCCAGAGAACACTAGGCTCAATGAGGTCAATGGTTTGGATGAAGAAGATGATGGTGATGGTGATGACTACATTGAGTTTGAAGACGAGGACATTGACAAAATCTAAATTTCCTGATTTAAATAGTGCTGTCACTGGGATTCCTGCTGGCCTCACAAATACTTCTGTGGAGTTTGAATTTAATACAAAAAAGGGAGAACTCTTATATGTACCGTCTGAAGTATTCAAGTAATATGATTAAGCTTTATGCTTTAGTATTTCTGTATGAAGATTTATTCATGCTTTGATGAAACAAATGCAATAACAGCCACCTGTTCTCTATTTTACTGATGCAACTGTCTGTCGATTTACTAGATGCAATAATAACTTGTGTTGACACTCTTTTTAAGTAAAGGGCCTTCTGAATTACTTGCTGCAACTCGTTAGACAGGCCGAATACCATTGTTCAAGACGTGTTAGTGTTTCTTAGTAAAACAGTGGTCTTTCTATGTTACTTTGCAGAACAACTAGCTTGCCAAAAGGACATCTAGGCTTGCTAGTCAATTTGTACTAGCTCCTTTAAGTGCATTTAGTAGGTTGTTAATAGTTTTGAGTTTGTATCTTCTGCAGGCAGAGGGGAGGGAGAACTGGTGTCTTGAGTTTCTATGATTTCTATTTTTTATTTTTTTTGTTTTGTAGTTTCAATGCTGAAAATTAATCTCCCACTGGGATAATTAGTCTGACGCTTACAGTGTTGCATTTTGTGAGTAATATCTGAGTCAGTCCGCCAGGCAGGTGAACACTGCCTTCTCAATTTGGATTACTTTCTCGTTTTGCCGTGAAATGTGCTCAAGCAAATGAGACAATGACCCAGTTTTAGTGCCATTTTATTCATGCCTTGAATGTTACGGGTCATAGGGGGATATCCAGAACACCACTGGTGTACCAGATATCATTACGCAGGATCAATCTCCCTTGCGATGTGTCCTCACAATTAAGAAATTTTATTAGGTTGAGTGATCTCTTTTTGACGCACTTAAGGAGAGAAAGAATAGTTACTGATGCAGTTAAAAGTATTTAGAAGTTAAATTGCAATTAGACATGAATCTCCCGTAGAAAAATTAGAACATTGTGAGTGAACAAATATTTCACTCTAAACAACAACAACAAAAAAAATCAAGTAAGTTCCAAACAGGTGGGATTTGGGGAGGATAGTTTGAATGCAGATCTTACCCTTACCTAATGCAGGTTGGAGCAGTTGTTTCCAATAAAATCTCGGTCCAGAAAGGGTGAGAAGAAGAAGAAGAAAAGTACGAAAGGAAGAGAGAAGAAAAATAGGGAGATAAATGACAAGTAGTACCAAAAGATATCAAGAGGGAATACAATACCTGAGGGGAACAAAATCATATAAACAACAAAAATTTAAGAATATGAAAGGATATGCGTGCTACTAAGACTATTGGTTAGCAACTAAGAAACTACCCACTAACCTTCTACCTTAATCCTTGTCATTCGCACCCTCCTATCAAGGAACACGTCCTCAGTTAGCTGAAGCAACGCCATATCCTATCTAATCACCTCTTCCCAGTATTTCTTAGGCCTACCTTAACCGTTTCTCAAACTCGCCATGACCAACCTCTCACATCTCCTAACAGGAGCATCAATGCTTATCCTCTTCACATGTCCGAACCACCTTTGCCTCGACTCATGCATCTTGTCCTCTACGGAGAGTATTCCCACTCTGTCCCGGATAGCTTCTTTCATAATCTTATATCTCCTAGTACACCTACACATTCATCCAACATCCTCATTTCTGCTATTTTCATCTTCTACATGTGGTAGTTCTTGACTGGCCAACATTCAGCCACATACAACATAGTCGGGCGAACCACCACTCTATAGAACTTACCCTTAAGCCTCGGCGGGACATTTTTATCACACAAAACACCGGAGGCGAGCCTCCATTTCATCCATCCCGCTTCGATGCGATGTGGGACATCTTCGTCAATCTCCCTGTTACCTTGGATAATAGACCCGAGATACTTAAAACTAGCTCTCTTGGGGACAAACTAAGCATCAAGTTTACCTCTACGTCTTCTTCATGGGTCCCATCACTGAATTTGCACTCCAAGTATTCTGTTTGGTTCTGTTAAACTTAAAACCTTTAGACTCTAAGGTCTGTCTCCAAACCTCCAACCTCGCGTTAACTCAACTTCACGTCTCGTCAATCAACGCTATATCATCAGCAAATAGCATGCACCAAGGCACCTTCCCTTAGATGTGTCGCAATAATACATCCATCGTCAAGGCAAATAAAAACGGGCTAAGAGTCGATCCCTGGGGTAGCCCCATCACAACAGGAAAATGCTCAGACTCACCACTCACTATCCTCACCCGAGTCTTAACACTCATACATATCCTTAATCACCCTAATGTACGCTACTGAAACACCACTAGCCTCCAAATACCTCAACATAATCTCCCTCATGACTTTATCATACGCTTTCTCAAGGTCAATAAATACTATATGCAAATCCTTCTTCCACTCCATGTACTGCTCGACTAATCGCCTTACCCGATGAATTGCTTCCGTAGTCGAACGCCTCAGCATGAATCCAAACTGATTCTCAGAAATAAACACGCACCTCCTCACCCTGGCCCCACCACCCTCTCCCAAACCTTCATACTGTGACTCAACAGCTTGATACCCCTCTAATTGTTGCAATTTTAGATATTACCCTTGTTCTTGTACAATAGAACCACCGTACTCCACCTCCATTCTTCGGGCATCTTATTCGTCCTAAAAATAACATTAAACAGCCCAATGAGCCACTCTAAGCCTGCTCGCCCCGCGCTCTTCCACCGGAATTTCGTCTAGCCATGTCGCTCTACACCTGCACATCTTACGCATTACCCCTTCCACCTCATCTACCTTAATCCACCTACAGTACCCAAAATTTCGCGACTCTCGGAGTGGCTCCAACTCACCCAGCACAATGCTTCTATCCCCCTCCTCGTTCAACAGTTTATGAGAGTATGTCTGCCATCTTCTTTTAATAAGTGTCTCGTCCATCAATACTTTACCATCCTCGTCCTTGATTCACTTGACTTGGTCTAAGTCACAGGCCTTCCTCTCTCTTATCTTGGCCAATCGATACAACTTCTTGTCCCCGCCTTTACCCCCGAGCTCCTCGTGCAACAAGTAAACGCCGCATTCTTAGCCGTCGTAACTGCTAACTTTGCCTCTTTCTTTGCCTTTCTATAACACTCACGATAAGTTCTTCTTTCCTCCACGTTTGACTCTCCACTAGCTTCAAATAAGCAACTTTGTTGGTTTTTACTTTACCTTGGACCTCTTTTTTCCACCACCAGTCCCCTTTATCACCCCCAAGAAAGCCCTTCGTGACCCCTAAGACCTCTCTAGCAGCTATACGCAATCGTGAACCGCATACTAGACGTGCCCCTACTCATCCAGGCCCTTATAGCCATCAACTTCTCCCCGAACTCCTGAGCTTTGTCCTTGGTCAAGTTACTCCATTTGATCTTAGGTTGTCTGCACACCGCCCGCTTCCTCCTACTCCTCTTGATCTACATGTCCATAACAAGGAGTCTATGTTGGGTCATGAGGTGCTCATTTGTCATGACCTTGCAATCAGTGCGCATATCTTTATCGCATTTCCTGCCAAGAAGATAATCAATCCGAGTCTTGCCCATCGATTCCAGAAAGTGACTAGGTGCTCCTCCCTCTTCAAAAAGCTCGAGTTAGCTATAACCAAATCAAAAGCTCCAATAGTGAAGCACCTCCCTCATTCCTAACCCCTAAACTGAACCTGCTGTGCACATCATCATAACTCATAGCACTAGCCCCAATATGGCCATTGAAATCTCCGCTAATGAACTTCTCGGTGTGTGGGGTACTATACACCACCTCATCCAAATCCTCCCAGAATTGCGTATGGCCATTGAAATCTCCGCTAATGAACTTCTCGGTGTGTGGGGTACTATACACCACCTCATCCAAATCCTCCCAAAATTGCTTCTTGACCTCTTGGTCTAAATATACCTGAGGAGTGTATGAACTAATCACGTCTATAGTAAACCCACCAACTACAAGCTTAATATTTATTAACCTATCGTTTACCCTCCTAAACTCGACCACGAGCTCCCTGATGTCCCTGTCAACTAAAATACCTATCCATTTCTGACCCCCCCTCCCCAGTGCTTTCTTAGTATTATAGTTTAAACTCATCTACATCCTGTACCCTGGTACCTTTGCATGTAGTCTCCTGAACACACGATAAGTTGATCTTCCTCTTCTTCATTTCTTACCCCTCTTCCCAAGCCTGGATCCCAACCTCAGCCCCACCCAAGGACATGATCTTACTCTCACATCGTTCACTACCGCCATTATAAGCAAGAGGTATAAGATAAACACTACCACTAAGAACAAATAGCGGGAACGAAGGAATACAAGCTAGGAATTCGAGAGCTAAAAACAACTCAGGCACTACGAGAAAAGTTCGAGCAGGAACTAGAACAGTAAATCTACCACATCTATGAAACTACTACTATGCAAACAAAGAAATAAAAGGGATAGACAAAGCCTTAAGCTTAAAACACTTGTTGCAATGACAGAAAAACAAGCAAATGTTGTCTACCAAAAGCAATCAATCCTATTACGGGTTACCGGCAAGGAAACCAAAACTAACAGATGCGTACACAAACAAAAATTGCTAACAAAAATTGCTGGCAAGGCAACAGTAAGTAGATGCACGCAAATACTGTTCACGAAAGATGGAACCTGAATTATAATCGGAGATGTCCGGACACACTTCCCAATCCGCTGAATGTTGTTGCCTCGCGAACCCGTGTGCTTAAGCCTGGCTAAAATTGTCTCTCCCGCCCTGTCCAAGATATAAGACAAAAACCAGAAATTGCCTGGGTCGCCGCCTTGGGCGACTGGTCTTGGCAATAAAACAGGACAGTAGAAGAAAGGAGAAGGAGCAGAGGAAGAAAGGAAAAATAAAAGGGACTGCCGGACAATAGCTGTCGCTGGCAGTTTAGGTAGTTTAGGTTCGGGAGCATAAGAGAAGAGAGAGAGGCGCGAGTGAGAGAAATGGGGGAGATGCCTGGGACCTAAGGCTATGACCGGCGGCAGGTTATTTCCGATGACTGACGACTGCCACCATGAAACAGGGGAAAGAGATCGAGAGAAAGAGGAGAGTAGGGAACAAAGAAAAGGGGAAGAACGAGAAAAGAAAAGAGAAAACCTTACCTCACCTGCGTCGATGCGTGAATTGTCGTAGGAAAAACGTGGCCGGCAGAAATTTTCAGCAGCTAGCGTTAGAGAGAGAGAAGTCTTAGCGTTCTTTTTCCATCTCATATTTCACTCTAAGGGTGTGTTTGGTATCAAGGAAAATGTTTTCTATTTTCTTTTCCTAAAAAATATTTTCATGGAAAATGAGTAATTTTATCACTTATTTTCTCTTGTTTGGTTGGTAAATGGAAAACATTTTCTGAAAAATATTTTCTATGTTTGGTTAGAGAGTAAAAAATAGTTTTTTAGAAAAATATTCTTTTTGCAACTCTCCTACCCCTCCCCCACCCCTCCCCTTCCCGAAGTCTCTAAAAATTGACACAATATAAAGGAACTAATGTGATGCTTTACTTTTTAACGCAAAAATCGCGTATTTTCGAATCGGTAAATTTATAATTTCTAAACCCGTAAACTTTCGAACTCATAATTTTGGAACTTGTAAAATATTGAGCCTTTAAATGATAAATAATAAAATTAAAAACTGAAAAATATATTTTAAAATTTTTTGGGGGGGCATTGTAACACCCCGCCGAACACACAGCAGCGGCGGTGCCGGCCGTGCCACCGAACACACAGCAGTGACACGCAGCCTAAGGAATTGTTACCCTTGGGTATAGGAGCATTTTTGCGGGGTGGGGTGGAGGGGTAGTAGGGTGGATGGTAACGGAAAAACTAAAATTTTTCTAAAAAAAAAATTATTTTTTGGAGAGGGTGGGGTGGGTTGGTGAGGGTGAGAATGGTTGAGAAGGAGTTTTGGAAAATGTTTTCCCTTCTTTTGATAAGGAAAACATTTTCCTCTAATTGGAGGAAAATGAATTGATAAGGAAAATGTTTTCCAGAACATTTAAGCCAACCAAACATGGAAAAATTGGAAAATATTTTCCAGAAAATGTTTTCCTTCGTACCAAACACACCCTAAAACACTAGTAATTGTCACAGAGTTCGATTTATTCATGGTTAAGCTTATGAGTTCAACTTTTCTTGTCTAACTTACCAATTTCCACAAAATTTACTAATTCTTTAGCCTATTTGCAGCAACCTGATTTCTCTATCATCATGATTTGGCAGAAAACTGTATAGTCTTTGGTTTCCAACACTAAGATGCCTGTTATATAGTGATCAACCTTCAAATACCTTGTTTTTAAGCTCTTCGTGACTATAAATGACAGGAGATACTTGTCAAAAGGCGAATGAACATTTTTACACATAATTTAGTATTCAAACTCTTAATAGAACAACTTTCTTATTATCGTAGTAAAGAAAACTTATTTCAGAAGAAAAAAGAGAGCTTGTTAAGCTAAGTAAACTCGTATATATTTAGCAGCATGACCGGATCGAAAGGGAAGAAACAAGGACTCCACCGTACAAAGGATATAGATCCTAGAAAGTGGTATTAACAACCAATAAGTAAAACTATCAAGAGATTTATAACTAATACAAACCTAGTGCAATGGAAAAAGTATATTGTGACGTAGTAAGACATGGCATATCAAAAAAGCAGAAGACGCCAGTTTAACCAAAACAAAGTGAATCGTTGCAAGGATTTTGTCTATGCGTTTACAAGGTTTATTCAACTTCTTGTTTTCCAGTGCCCTCTTGCTGCTAAATAATGGATGCATACTGCTACAAGGCCACCAGAAAACATTGCAGTCTCCATAAAGAATGCTTCCAACTGCATTTGGAATCAAATTACCAAGTCAATGCATATAATCAAACTGGTACTAATCAAATTACTAGTTATTTTGCTCGACTCATATAACAGTCACTAGTTTCATATCAGGTTAAGAAAAATAATCACAGTAAGCTGAAAGAAAGCCAAGAGGGGGAGAAGCTCATCAATGCATAGCCTCAATGATAAGAAAGCCTAACATCTATTACTTTGAGGGTTTACTTAATGGAAATAGCATGAAGCGCAATCTATTCATTGACAAGAACATAATAAAGAGATGATTAGTTACCCACAAAAAGGTTGTTCAAAGACCGGAGGATTTTAATGCTTGCATCACTGCTCTCATACAGTAGTTATCATGCTTATCATATAATATTACAGTCAGTACAGGAATCTAGTAAGATAAAGGTTAAATACCAATATAAAATTCACTGTCGCTATGATATTAATTTTATACTAGTTTCTGCAGTAGCTTCAATGTCATTATTACGAGCTGAATTTCAATTTTATCAAGAATTGTACCATTTAGGTAGAGTTCCAACTTCACAAAACCATGATAAAGACTAGTACCAAGTTCAATACTTGAGGATTTATTAGTTATTACTAATAAGGCAAACACCTTTTCCGAAAATGGTAACATTAATATGGTAAACACCTTAACAATCAAGAAATAGATTTTTCCCAAGTCCAGTACACTGCCAGATCAGTCATTAAACCATGAATCAGAATAGAAAAGCTTGCTCCACCCATGAGTAAATATTTCATAGTAGCCTTATTAGAGCGTACCTATTTCTTGGTATATCGAGATAATAGGTAGGAGCATAAACTGAAACATTCAGGGGCTACAAAGATAGTTATTACAGTTACAGAAGTGTTTGGGATGCCATAACAATAACTAAATATTTTTTCTCCATGGAATCATTTTCCTGATAGGCCTCGATGAAACTGAGTTACCATAAAGGCAGAAACACAAACTTACATAACTTAAGTTACTCATTCTCAGTTACAAGTATCTCAGCTCTTCTCAGATATGACTTGCTCTCACCACATGTAGAAATCATGTCACTTTTTGCTACTCAAAATATCACCAAAATACTTCCCCCAAACCCAATACATCTTCCACTACTGTCATATGCGATGTAACTCCATACTCAACCAAACACTGAAATACTTAACAAAGTCATCTTTTTTAAGAAATGATGGACCATTAAACATCGTATACTGAGGAAGCTCGCATTTCAGCCTACTAAATCCCAAGGAAACCCCCCCCCCCCCTACACACACACAAAAAAAAAAGTGTTTTGAGGATAAAAAGAAAATAAAGAGGAAAGGATAATTCCACGTGTGTTGTGTCCTTGAACAGATAGTATGCATTTATTGAAATACTCTATAAGACACTAAGAGGTCTCTCAATTGACAATATCTATGGAGATACAACACCTTTGCGTTTAAGGAACTAGAGCCAAGATGATCATAGATACAATGTCAGAATAATTTCTTAAGGTAAAAAACAACCATCAAATAGTACATAATTTCTTTTTTGATAAGTTAAAAAGCACATAATTCTTACTACTAAAGTTAGCATTTTCCTTTCAAGTCTTAGTTCATAAAGCATCTCTGTATCATAGTATCAAACCATCATACAAATAAATCAGACACCAAGGTACAAACTCAAAGAGAGGCAAAATAAGGTCAAATCCAAACACAACTATGACTCAATCTCAAACTAGTTCGGATCAGCTATATGAAATCCTCTATATCCATTATTATTGGTCCTATTTCTTCTAGTCAAGCCTAATTCACTCCAAAGCTCGTAAAAATGTTGTCTTTATCGCAAATTAGGGGTTCTTTGAGAATAATAAAATATCACCTTACCTTTCATAATCATCTAAGCTTCTCCTTTGCAGAACTCTTCTTAGCTGCCTCGTTAACCTTCTCAATATAACCTTCAATAGGCGGCGTTAAAGTAGCCATAAACCGATTCACAGGGAACGGTGTCAAATCAGGGATCAAAGCAGCAGCTTTCAAATTCTCGGGTAAAGCCTCAATCGCCTCTTTCTTCAACCTCAACAATGTCGTCTCAGCAGCTTGCCTCTGTCTATGCTTACGCATTAAAACCCTACTGTATTCCTTTGCCAGCCTCCTTCCATCTTCAACTGTCATTTCGTACTTGGGAAGCTTCTCTACATCAACAAGCCCAAGTGAAATCAAATCCAAACCCGGTGGCCCAATTGGCCATGGATTTGCAAACTCCTTCTTCATCTTGTTCATCTTTTTTAGCTCTTCATCTCGAGCTTTGCTAATTAAACCCATTCTCTCTCTTTCAGCTTCTCGGGCTTGTTCTTTGGGCTTCAATGATCTCACTGGAGCAGTAGACGATAAGCATTCTTCAACCATTTCGTCGAATTCGTTTTTTCTTCTCGGTGGTTCTTTCATAGCGGCTTCTGCGCCTTTCTTCGTTGTGACTTTTGATCTTTTCAATGGTTGCCCTGCTTTGAGTTTGCCTTTTCCTTTTGCTGTTCGACTGACGAAGCATTTTTGTATGAAATTGTGACCTAGGGTTTCGATTGATGAGGTCAAGGGTTTGGATTTTGCGATTTCGGTTATTCGCATCATCTTGAGGCTCAAAACCTAGGATGAATCTGCCTCTGCAATGAAAAATGAAAGTGACGATCTAATTGGAAACCCCTCAAAAACCCTTCCTTGGGTCGGGGCAAGTATTGAAATTTAAAAACAACAAGGGCTTCTCAGTAATATCCCCTTTTCCTTTTTAATTTACGACGGAAATGAGAAAACCATACTTTTATCAATGGAGTTTTCCTTTTTTCCCACCCATAATTTGCTACTAGTATTTTTTTCAGTCTTAAATTTGGAGTGCACGGATTAGTATTTAACTTTTAGTGGATAAGGTGCAATAATTTTTATTTTAATTATGATATTTAAATACTTTTAACTTAATAATTTTGTATTGGGAAAATTTAAATATACGAGTAAATTAAATTACGTGGTATGACACGTAGGGCTATTAAAGAAGACAAAAAATAAAGAGTCACGTAGATGCGGGTAAAAGAAGTACGAAGCAGCAAAGGAGAAAAGAGGTACGAGTTAAGAGGCTCAAAGAACCGTAACTATTTAAGATACAATAATGAAGGGAATATGAAAAGATAATGAACCATGCCACATAAAAGAATGAAGATACATGTCAGAGAAGCAGGTACCGGAGCAGCCGTTGAAATATAATTGTATTAAATGTCAAGATTGTGTAACGTAGCATTAAATATAGCATTAAAGGCCATTAAATATTCATAATGGGTTCATCATGGTCTGAAGGTAATACAATCCTTCAAAGAGACCTATAAAAAGGATAGAAACATGTAAACACGGGACAACAATTGCAATATACTTTTCTAATTTTCAAGCTTTCATATTTGGCTATTCAATAATTCCTTTTCTTTATTTCCTTTTACGATTATCATAAGCCCGGCTTTCTCATATTTACAAATTTAACTGAAAATCTATTTTTTGGTTAAACAAATTGGTTCTGTTACCGAGAATCTGATAATCAATGTTATTTCTCTTTTCTTTGTAATTAATCATGTCAAACAATAACGACAATATCACTGAGATTCCAGAAATTCAAACTCAAGGAAACTCTCCTCATGATTCACCTCAAGGTTCTCCACGAGGTTCGCCCCAACGATCTCGTGAAGGGACTCCCGATGGATCTCAGGCAAATGATCAGGACCATATCAACAATGTTGAAGGTATGAATGAGGCACTACAAAAAATAATCACTTCTCAAGTGAATAGAGCCCTTCAAGCTTTTGTTAGTCAGTTACGTACTGCTCCACTTACACTCATTCCAAACAATAATACATTGGAGAATCCACGTTCCGGACTAGTGAATTCAGGCAGTGGTGGAACTCCTAGTGAGACGCAAGAAGGAGACCCAGGTAATCAAGCTAGTTCTAATTTACAAAATCTTGTACTAACCTTGCAGAGACAGCTTAAAGAACAAAATGAACGCATAGAGCAGATACCTGGGGTTCCACCTGTGATTAAAGGGGCGTATATAGATAAATATTTACAACAACCGTGGAAGCCAAGTGCAGCTCCCTTACTCATTCCAAAAAAATTTAAAATGCCTAAAATTGACAAGTATGATGGTACACCAAATCCACGTGATCATGTCACAGCCTTTACTACAAGAGTTAAAGGGAATGATTTGACCAAACAAGAAATCGAATTAGTCCTGGTCAAAAAATTTGGCGAAACACTTACCAAAGGAGCTTTAACCTGGTATTCTCTTTTACCTGAAAACTCTATAAATTCTTTTGCTGAGCTTGCAAATTTATTTATTAAAGTGCACTCGGGAGCACAAAAAGTTGAGAAAAGGATGGAAGATATCTTTAAAATCAAGCAAGGGAGTTCGGAGTTATTAAGAGAATTTGTAGATAGGTTCCAACGAGAAAAACTGATGTTGCCACGAGTACCTGACAACTGGGCAGCCATTGACTTTGCTAGCAATTTCAATGAGAAAAGTTCAGAAGCTATGGGGAGACTCAAAGAAAGCCTTCAAGAATTCCCAGCAACAACGTGGAATGACGTTTACAACAGGTATAGCACAAAAATGAGGATCGAGGAAGATATTATGTTACAAGCGGAGGAGAAAGCAAGTTCCAGGCGTACAGACAATGATAGGAGGTCCGATAAAAATAGGTACGATCCATATTTTGTACATGCGGAAAGAGATCTAAGATTAAAACGAGAGAGGTATGATCAAAAAACCGGACATAGAGAAAAAAGTTCTTCATCAAAATTTAGCAAGGAACGGGGAACATGTGGACAGTGTGATGATGATGGAAGTTTGAAGGCAAGATTTGGTGGTTACAATTTTAACATAACTATTTCCGAGCTCGTAACTGTTCTGAAAGGTATCGGAGATAAGGTACATTGGCCGAAAGGGATGAGGTCGAACCCAAGTAGAAGAAATCATGACCATTGGTGTGAATTCCATAACAATCACGGGCATAAAACAACTGAGTGCAGGTTTCTTCAAAGTGAGGTGGATCATTTACTAAAGCAAGGGTATCTCACTGAGTTATTTAGTGAGAAAGGTAAACAGGCGTATATGAAAAATAGGCAAGAACCCCCAAAGTCGCCTTCTCCTAAACAAACGGTCAATGTTATAAGCAGAGGAGAAGATGTTAATGGTGTCTCGTATACCACGGCTAATAAAATATCCAAAATGACGATCACGCATGGAAAGAGGTTACATCATGTGCTGGAAGGGGAGGATATCACATTCAGCGATGCAGATACAGAAGGCCTCATTACCCTGCATAATGACGCATTGGTAATATCACTGCTAGTACATGATACTAATGTAAAACGTATTTTGATTGATCCAGAAAGTACAGTGAATATTATTATAGCACAGGTTTTACGCGAAATACAAGCTGAGGACAAGATGGTTCCAAAAGCACATACTTTATCAGGATTTGATAATTCCAATGTCATAACGAAGGGAGAGGTATTTCTCACTACCTTTGATGATGGTATCGTCAAAGATACTAAGTTTCAGGTGGTGGATATAGAGATGGCTTACAATATAATTCTTGGGAGGCCATGGATCCATGAAATGGATATTGTACCATCAACATTGCATCAAGTGATTAAATTTCCTTCGCACTGGGAATTCGTCAAATCAAAAGAGATCAGCAGACATCCAGGAGCATAAATTCTGTTATAGATTCGACTGCTCAAAATAAAGATAAATAGCAATTACAGATGTCAGTTAAGTAGGGAGATGCCCTGACCTTAGCTGAAGAAAGAAAAATAAATGTGGATTCAAAGCCGGATACTATTCAAGAACCGGAGGAAAATGAAAACATCAAAACCACAATAGAAGAAATCGAAGCTGTGGAATTGTTTGCGCACCAACCTGACAGGTAGGTGTATGTTGGGGCCAATCTGAGATCACAAGTAAAGCATGAATAAATTAAATTTTTAAAAACTAACGTAGATTATTTTGCTTGGTCCTACTCTCACATAACAGGTATACCACCGGAGGTAATGACTTATAAGCTGAACGAGGACCCAACATATCCCCCGGTCAAACAAAAGAAACGAAAGCAAGGAACCTTCAAAAATAAGGCAATTCAAGAAGAAGTTCAGAAGTTGCTCAAAATTGGATCAATACGTGAGGTAAAGTACCCAGACTGGTTAGCTAATACCGTCGTGGTTCCCAAGAAAAATGTTAAATGGCGTGTTTGTGTAAATTATACAGATCTCAATAAGGCTTGTCCAAAAGATTCTTTTCCTTTACCACATATAGATCAATTAATTGATGCAACGATGGGGCATGAGTTGTTAAGATTTTTAGATGCATACTCAGGTTATAATCAAATTAAAATGGATCCAGAGGATAAAGAAAAAACTTCTTTTATAACAGATAGGGGAACTTATAGTTATAAGGTAATGCCCTTTGGTCTTAAAAATGTGGGTGCGACATACCAAAGGTTAGTTACCAGGAACATCTTGGTCGAACCATGGAAGTATATATAGATGACACGTTAGTTAAAACTTTACATTTAAAAGATCATATCCCACGCTTATCTAAAACATTTGAAATTCTCCGCACATACAACATGAAATTAAATCCAAAAAAATGTGCATTTGGTGTAGCATCTATGAAATTTTTAGGTTTTCTTATTTCTAACCGTGGAATCGAAGTAAACCCATCTCAAATCAAAGTTATTGAAGAAATTCCGGATGTACTTTCAAATAAAAAGGAGGTTCAAAGGCTCACTGGAAGGATTGCAGCTTTGGGGAGATTTATATCAAAATCGTCAGAAAAGTGTTTCAATTTTTTCTCAGCCCTTAAAAAGTGGGATAATTTTGAATGGATTGAAGAATGTCAACAAACACTTCAAATTTTGAAGAAGTATCTGGGAAATCCGCCCCTGCTAGCCAAACCTAAAACATGAGAAAGACTCTTTATATACTTAGCAGTGTTAGAAGTGGCGGTAAGTGCAGCTCTGGTACGTAAAGAACAAGGTAAACAGTCTCCCATTTATTATGTTAGTAAATCATTGTTAGATGCGGAGTCAAGGTATCCACAGCTAGAAAAATTGGCTTTAGCACTAGCAATGACATCTAGGAAATTGAAACCCTATTTTTAATGTCATCCAATTGTTGTAGTAACTGCACTTCCGTTATGTAATATATTGCATAAACAAGAATTATCAGGGAGGTTAGTTAAATGGACCATAGAACTAAGTGAATATAAAATCATGTACATACCTAGAACCGCAATAAAATCTCAAGTACTGGCAGATTTCATGGCTGATTTTTGCCAAGGAATACAAATAGAAGCAGAAAAAGAAGTTCAAGTCCTTAATGGGGCAAACCTAGGGATTTGGACCTTGTTTGTTGATGGATCATCTAATGTTAAAGGTGTAGGTTTAGGAATTGTTTTGGTAGCACCCACGGGGGAAACCATCAGACAGGCTATTAAATGCAATTCTGTCACTAATAATGAGGCAGAGTATGAAGCTATGGTTGCAGGTTTGGAGTTGGCACGAAAACTTGGTATAAGCCAGATAGTAGTTAGAAGTGATTCTCAACTCGTAGTTAATCAAATGCTGGGGACTTACACAGCCAGGGAAGCAAAGATGCAGCAATATCTGGAAAAAGTAAGGGAGTTGGTAAAACAATTCCAATCTTGGAAAGTCATTCAAATCTCAAGAGATGATAATGTAGAAGCAGGCGCTTTGGCAAATCTTGCATACGCGGCTGATGTAGCAAAAGACGCCAGCAATTTAGTTGTTCATTTATTTCATTCGGTTCTTGAAGCTGATAAAGATGAGGTAAATTTTAATAACTTAACTTGGGATTGGAGAAATGAGATTGTAGCATTCTTGCAATACTGTACCATACCTGATGAAAAGACAAAGGCACAAACACTTCGAAAAAGGCGGCCCGTTACTGTTTAAAATAGGGTAATCTTTATCAAAAGATATTCGGAGGCCCATTAGCTTGGTGTTTAGGTCCTTCTCAAACTGAATACGTAATGAGACAAGTACACGAAGGTCATTGCGGGAACCATGCAGGTGGAAGGTCATTGGTTAAAACCTTGATCAGAGCCGGGTATTATTGGCCCAAAATGGAAGAAGAACCATCAAACTTTGTAGCTAAATGTGAAAAATGCGCGAGGTACGGTAAAAACATACATCGTCCTGCTGAGTTATTACATTCGGTCATTGCACCATGGCCATTCATAAAATGGGGAATGGACATTGTTGGACCATTGCCGCAAGCTAAAGGACATGTAAAATTTCTACTCGTACTTACTGATTATTTTACTAAATGGGTAGAGGCAGGAGCATTTAAACAGGTACGAGAAAAAGAAGTCAAGGACTTTATTTGGCGACATATTATTTGCCGCTTTGGCGTACCAAGGGAAATCGTATGTGATAATGGTCCACAATTTATTGGAGCTCAGATAACAGAATTCTTTCAGAGCTGGCAAATAAAAAGGATAACATCAACACCTTATCATCCATTAGGAAACGGACAGGCAGAGTCAACAAATAAGATTATCATCAATAATCTGAAGAAGAGGTTGGAAGAGTCAAAGGGGAACTGGCCTGAGCTGTTACCATGGGTCTTATGGGCATACCGTACAACCATGAAAACAAGCACAGGTGAAACCACTTTCTCTTTAGTATACGGCACTGAAGCACTTATCCCAGTTGAAATATGAGAGCCAAGAACGAGAGTAACACAAATAGCACAAACGTCTAATGATGAAGAAATGTAGATAAATTTGGATCTATTAGAAGGTAAAAGAGAAGCAGCATTAGTAAGGATGGCCGCTCAAAAGCAAATGATTGAACGCTATTACAATAGGAAAACACGTCTGCGGTATTTCAAAATTGGGGACTTTGTGCTCAAAAAGGTTTTTCAGTCTACCAAAGCAATTAACTCTGGTAAGTTAAGTCCATCTTGGGAGGGACCATACATAGTTCATGGTATTGCAGGTAAAGGAGCATATGAATTGGAGACGATGGATGAGAAACAACTTCCTTCACATTGGAAAGTTGTTCATTTGAAGAGATATTATTTTTAAAAGGAAAAATATCTTTGCTAGGTATCATCTTGTTAAATTCTGATTTTTTAAGCATTATAAGTTTTTACTAATGGTTTTAGACGATAGGCAAAACGCTTACCCATACTAAATGATGAGTCACGACTTGTAATGACAAATGGAGTATGTTAATATTCTGTAATGGAGTATGCTAAAATTCCAGGCCTAGGGTTATAATAAATCTAATAGAAACATATATGGGTATAGCAGTCTTCATCTATTACGACAGCCCCTAGTCCCGTACGTATTTTGTTTTAGGAAAAGAACCGGATGGAAGAAACTATCAAATGTACGAGGCTTCATACTTCAGCACTCAAACATTTGGGGGACTACACAAGGTATACAACTCACGTGCTGATAAAATGCAAAACAAAAGCCCGAAGAAAAATCAAGAATCAAGCCTAATTTTGCAAGACAAATGCTTGAGGGCAAAAGGAAGCTAATGAACTAGATACTTCATTATAGCATTTCTTCCCATGAGAACAATGAAACGTGTCTCTCAAACCCTTTCTAATGCTTCGGAGCTAAGGGAAATCCACTATGTTACATAAACGGTTAAGGGTAAAAAACAGGTTGTAAAGAAAACCTTGTATCTATTGTTCTATTTTTGTAAATCTGTTACAAGAAAAATAGTTACTTGAAAGTTATATATGTAATGAAAATACATGTAAGGAATGATTTACAGCTTGTCAAAATTCAAAAAATAAAGATTTGATCAAGTTATTCCAAATAAACGTGTATATTCCTATTTCTTATATCATATTAAACATTATTATGAAGTTGAGACGTCTTCTTCAATAAATGTCAACATACATAAAAGGGCTCTCTTTTATGAATCTCGTATTATTTAAGTATGAGAATAACAAAAGCATTTTTAGCTGGTATAGATGCAATATAAGTACTTCAAAAATAGAAGGTAAGTGCATAACAAGTAAAGGTCAAAGGAAATAAAACTTCTTAGAATAGAAAGAGGTTAACAAGTACAAAACTTGTTCATGTTCAAAATATTAAAATGCCCCTTATACAAAACTTGGGGACTTGAAATCCTAAGTTAATGCTTAAAAACTTTAAATAGAGATTTCCAAAAAGATACCTGCAAAAAGTAAAGTCTAAAAATTAAAAATCTTCTAAAGTTACGGAACTGAAGAAGGGGTATCAACATACTCAACTTGTTCAACTTGGCCAATGGCCTCAATATCAGCAGAAACAGAAACTTGCGCAACAGCAGGAGTAGGGACTTCCGGTGCAGTAACATCACCTATGTGGGCCTCAATTGGAATAGACTCGGATACAGCAGATTCACTGGGGAAAGCTTCAATCGAAGGAGTTTCAGTCGCGGAAACAATATCTTCGGAAGATGAAAAGTCTGGTGGTTGTTGTGTTTTCTCAATAGCCTCATTCACCTTGGCTAACTCACCCTCGAGGTCAAAGTTCTCTTGACTCATTTCTACCAAAGCATCACAACGACTCTCAAGGAAGGTTCAGCTTATCTTGATATTGGAAGACTCCTCAAGGAGCTCATAATCCTTTTCCCAGGACGATATTTCATTCCTGAGCTCCTCATTCTTTAGCAAAAGAGAATCATGAGATGTTTGCAATGAGGAATGAGAATTTTCCAAAGCATTAACTTTGTCCTGTGAGGCTCGTAAATCTTCTTGAACACGGTTAAGTTCCTGGGTTGTTCCTTATGCGTATTTTTCTTTTTGAGCCAGCAAAGCCTTTAAAGACTTGTTCTCATCAGTAACCATGGACAATTGCTCAGCAAGAGATTCTTTTTCCCTCTTGGATTGGTCTGCGGTAGCTTTAACCATTTCTAGTTCAGAAATAAGCTTCTGGACCTGGTTCTCTAAAGAACTCTTCCTCTTTTCCAAAATGTCCATCTCAATTTGTAAGCTTTCATACTGTCCTTTCCAATTATTGGCTTCCAACTGAGAGTCACGGGCAGTTACTTTAGCATCGTAAGCGGTTTTCTCCAAATCACGAGCCAACTTCTCCAAGAAAGGAACTCGATTCATAAGCTCCGTACCAATAAGGTTGATCTAGTCATAGTAAAGTAAGTATATAAGGCTAAAATTATGGGGAATAATTTATAAAATAAAAAGGAAAAAAAATTTTTTTTAACCTTCAAGCTGGCATGAACAATATCATTTAGGAGAGTTGTGTTGCTGTGGCTCTCAAGCTTTGCTTTTTCAATGGGGCCAATCAAGGGTGCAAGCCACGTGTCTACTTGCCCATATTTCCTCAAGAGACACGTGGTCTACAAAAAGTGGAGCAAAAGATGAATGAGGTAAAGAAATAATAGCAGAAACGGTAAAAGAAGATAAGGGATCTTCATCTACAACCGGACCTAAAGAACTACTACTAAAACCACTTATAAAAAGTTGGTCTACAGAATCGACAGTGTCCGAAGGGGCAGAGATGTCATCATCAGGGATGACCACAGGTTCGAATAAAGGAAGGTCAGAAGAAGATTCAATTTCATCATCAGTGAAGATTCGTCTCCTGACCCTTGGCCTGGTTACCAAGGCACCATCATCATCATCATCATCATCCTCTTCAACTTCAAGGTCATCTTCAAGAGCGGATTTCCTTTTCTCAGATTTTGAAGGAATGGGAACATCCGAATGCGAACCTAAGAAGATGTCTTGGCCACACGATGCTAAAACGCTTTCGAGGGTAAGTCCACGAGTGGCAAAACCTATAAAAAAGGAGGGAAGAGGTTAGAAAAAACAAATACAAAGCTGTAAAATAGAAGGGAAAAACTTCTTACCGTGGGTCTTTGGTTTCCAGCCATGTTGTTTAGCAATCTTTTTCCAGGTCCTGCCCTCCATTGGAGCAACTTTCAAAAGTTTATCTACCCAACCATGGATATTAGCGACGGAAGTAACCACACCCATGGTTGATGAAAGGGAAACGAGATAGGTAAGAGAGATGAAAAGAAAGAATAAAACACGTATGGTAAAAAAATAATTACGTGCAAAATTCCACTCTTCTGGGAAGCGAAGGTATTTTTCACTAACTAAACTTGCGGTAGGAGCGGCGACATACCGGACATACTATCCACGGTCTTTGTCGTCCTCCGATCTCACCAGTACTCTTTTGCTTCGAGCTGCCAAGCTAAAAACTCCATTTCGGAGAAGCCTAATGGAGTATATATGAAGCAAATGAGGGAAAGTAAATTCTACATCACCTTTAGTAGTGAGATGTCTTAAACAAGCAACAACTCGCCACACTATTGGATCAATTTTCCCCAAACAAATATTGAAGAAGCGACAAAAGTCCAGAATAACCGGGTCGATGGCCGGGTTAAAACCTAAAGTGGAAGGATAAGTATAGACGAAAGAGTATCCTATAATATAGGAAGTAATCCTTTGATTTGGGTTAGGAATAATAATGGGAAAATTGTCAGCCCAGTGGCATTCTCTCCTAACGATTGGGGCTAGAGCACTTATAATCATAGTGGGAAAAGGATCGGCACGATCTAGTCCAATTACTTGGGTTTTTAAAGATTCACTATCATGGTGGAAAGAAAATTCAGTAGGGATAATTTCGTCTACTAAAGGTTCAAGCAGTGGCTCTGTAGAATCCCTACTTCTAGGAGGATTTCTTTGGGTATGAGAACCTCTAGCCCCAGAAGGAGCACCGGAACTAGAAGGAGGTGTAGAAACACTGCCACGGGTAGAATCCAAGTTGCGTAATCTGCCCCCTCTTCTATGTCTAGTAGGGGCATTAGGAAATTTGTCTAGTATGAGAGTTTTCTTAGGATTCGAAGAAGCCATAGATACAGAAGTAAAATTAAAGCAAGTAAAAAGAAGTGTTCTGTTCAATTTATGAGTAATAAGACAAGAAGAAGGGTTATTTATAGTATTGGGAGATTTTGAAAACAAGAAAGAAGAGTACAACGATGAAAGGCGCTATAATGATGATAACTGATACTTCGTGAAGCGATAAGCCGAAAAGAAAGCCTAAAAGAGCGCTGCATACAGAGCAACCAATGAGGAAGCGACACGTATTGGGTGCATTAAAAGGAAGTGACAGCTCGATTGTCAAAACTCATCAGAACATTAATGAGGACAAAAATTCTCCTTTAATGAAAATCCACTTCCTAAATATTCATATTGATGAATAAATGGAAAGTGGGGGGACTATCTGTATTGGAAAAATTTAAATATACGAGCAAATTATGTGCCATGACACGTGGGGCTATTAAAGAAGACCAAAAACAAAGAGTCACGCAGACGCGGGTAAAAGAAGTACGAAGCAGCAAATGAGAAAAGAGGTACGAGTTAAGAGGCTCAAAGAACCGTACCTATTTAAGATACAATAATGAAGGGAATTGTCACGACCCTAGTTCACCAATTGTGAACATGTCGTGATGGCACCCAGTCCCCACGACTAGGTAAGCCTAACACGTTGCGGAATATACAAGTTATAAACACCTAAATAAGAAACAGCGGAAAAATAGCATAAAAAGATATGTAATCCATGCCGCTTGGCACATGCATCCGTCACACAGTAAATAAATCACTACCAAGATCCGGAACCCCACGGTAACACAGACTAAAAGAAAAATACAATTGTGGCTCTATATGTAAAGAGTATCTAACAACGAAGTGAAGAAAAATGTCAACTGGTACTATCAGAATAGAAGGAAAGCCTCCGGATCCGCGGACGTAGCGGATCATACCTCGAGGTCTCCCAAAAAGCTGCGAAATCACCTAGTACGAGCCTATCCTGATGTACCTGGATCTGCACAACAAAAGTGTGCAGAAGAGTAGCATGAGTACACCACGGCGGTACTCAGTAAGTGCCAAGCCTAACCTCGATGGAGTAGTGACGAGGAAGGTTAGGGCCCTACTGAGAAACAATAATATAATGACGATAATAAAAATAAGCAGTTTAAATGACAACAATTCCGAAATAATAACAATGTAATGATTTCTACAACCGTCTACAATTAAACTAACAACAAGTAACCAACTCAATAAACAAGTCCAGGACCTGTGGGAATTGAACCCACAGTCCCATTCTCAGTACCTCTGGGTCTCCGGAATCGAACCCGCAGCCCATGTCTCAATAATATATCAATAACTCAGGATCTCCGGGAATCGAACCCGCAGTCCCTACCAATAACTCAGGATCTCGGGAATCGAACCCGTAGTCCATATTTCAATAATCTTAGGATCTCGGGAATCGAACCCGTAGTCCATATTTCAATAAATCTCAAGATCTCGGGAATCGAACCCGTAGTCCATAACCACAGCAAGTAAAGGATCTCGGGAATCGAACCTGTAGTCCACATTTCAATATCTCAGGATCTCGGAAATCGAACCCGTAGTCCACATTTCAATACAAGAAAAAGGAATACACAGAGAAAAGTATAATATGCTTAACTATAACTTCGCCGATAGACAGCGCCAGCGATTATCGAGAAAACTCAAGTGAGACAATTAGCCAACTAGACAGTTAAACACTATCTAATCATGCTTTTCTAACTACCACCGGGTAGGAATATCGAATTTAACAGCTAAAAACAGGAATATCACTCATTGAACATTTTGAGTAAAGTATGTGTTCAACAACCAGCGCATGTACACGCCCGTCACCTCGCGTACAAGGCATTTAAAGTATCATAATAATATCCTAGGGGTGAAAATCCCCCACACGAAGTTAGACAAGCCACTTACCTCAATTCCGGTACGAAACCGCTAAGAAATAACCCTCTTGCCACGAATGTCGGCCTCCACAAGTGTAGTATCTGATAAAAATCAATAGAATCACATCAAAATAGGCTAATTGGGCATTACCCAACCAAAACAACTCAAAATACACCAAAACTCACAAGTTGCCAAAACCCGACTTTTGGTACATTTATCGAAAAATCACAAAAATTATATTTTCGGGTTCCTTATCTCAATACGAGTCCGTGCATATAAAATTTATCGAAATCGGACTTCGTTTGCCCATTCAAATCAAAGATTTTCTAACATTTAGGCCTAGGGCTCAAACCCACCTTTAATCTTCCAATTTTAGTGAAATAATCACGGATTTCATGATAAACCAACGAATTAAGGTCAAGAAACTTACCCCCGATGATTTCCCGATGATATCCCAGCGTTTCCCCTTCAAAATCCTCTCTTGAAGCTCAAAAATGGCGTTTTTGTGTATGGGGGTCGCGGGTGTTATGTTTTGAACTTAAGCTCACTGCCAGACCCCATTGCTCATCGCGTTCGCGTTACTGTTCACGCGTTTGCGATGAACAGCCCAACTTCCTCTTCGCGAACGCGACGCCATCCCACGCGTTCGCGATACTCGGCCCCAGTATCCTTCGCGAACGCGACGCTCCATCACGCGTTCGCGATGAACAATCTCCCAGCCGCCGGGTCCTTCCTCTACGCGAACGCGTACACTCCCACGCGAACGCGAAGCTCTACCCTTTTCTTCTACGCGATCGCGACCCCAAGTCACGCGAACGCGAAGCTTCACCTTACCTTTCCTACGCGAACGCGACACCCCTTATCGCGAACGCGATGCTTTACTCTGCCAAGCCTTCGCGAACGCAGCCCATGCCTCGCGAACGCGAAGGCTTAAATGCCTGGGCAGAAACGTGCAATTTTACAGCAGGCCTTTTCCAAGTTCAAATGCCCGATCGATGGTCTGAAATCCTCCCGAGGCCCCCGGGATCCCAACGAAAACCACCAACATATTCCAAAACGCGATACGAACTTGTTCCAATCATAAAAACACCATCCTAAACATCAAAATCACCAATTACACACGGATTCAAGCCTAAGTTTCTTCAAAACTTTCAAAACTAACATTCGATCCAAAACCCAACCAAACGGCGTCCAAATGACCTGAAAATTTGCGGACATATCCAAAATCACATAACCAAGCTACAGAAATTGTCGGAAATCCATTCCAACCCCCGGATCAAAATCTCACCTATCGTTCGGATTCGCCAAAATTTCAACCTTCGGCATTTCAAGCCTAATTGAGCTACGGACCTCCAAAATACATTCCGAACGAGCTCCCAACGCCGAAATCACCTAACGGAGCTAATGGAACCATCGGATTTCCGTTCTGAGATCGTCTTAACACTGTTCCGGCTACGGACCATTTTCTAACTTTAAAGTTGTCATTTAGGGACTAAGTGTCCCAAAATGTTCCAAATTTCAGAACCGACTCTCCCGGCAAACCACAATAGCAGAAATGAACTTAGGAAAATAGTTAAATTAGGGATTGGGGCGTAATTTTCTAAAACGACCGGTCGGGTCGTTACATCTTCCCACACTTAAAGATTCGTTCGTCCTCGAACGAGCATTAGAAAACATACCTGGAGTAGTGAAAAGATGAGGGTACTGGCTGCGCATATCCTGCTCAGTCTCCCAAGTCGCCTCCTCGACCGGCTGGCCCCGCCACTGAACCTTTACCGAAGCGATGTTCTTTGACCTTAGCTTTCTGACCTGCCTGTCTAGAATGGCTACCGGCTCCTCAACATAAGACAGATCCTTGTCTAGCTGAACAGATGTGAAATCCAACACATGCGACGGGTCACCATGGTATCTCCGGAGCATGGAGACATGAAATACGGGGTGAACTCCGGCTAGGCCGGGAGGTAAGGCCAACTCATAAGCAACCTCCCCAACACGCCTCAAAATCTCAAAAGGGCCAATAAATCTAGGACTCGGCTTTCCTTTCTTCCCAAACCTCATAACGCCCTTCATGGGCGAGACTCGAAGCAGAACCCGCTCACCAACCATAAAAGCCACATCGCGAACCTTCTTGTCCGCATAACTCTTCTCTCTAGACTGGGCTGCACGAAGTCTGTCCTGAATCACCTTGACCTTGTCCATAGCCTCCTGAACCATATCAGTACCTAGCAACCTCGCCTCGCCCGGCTCAAACCAACCCACGGGAGACCTGCACCTCCTACCATATAGGGCCTCGTACGGTGCCATCTGAATACTAGACTGGTAGCTGTTGTTATAAGCAAACTCCGCCAGTGGCAAGAAGTGATCCCATGAACCTCCAAACTCAATCACGCACGCACGGAGCATATCCTCCAAAATCCGAATAGTGCGTTCGGACTGCCCATCAGTCTGGGGGTGAAATGATGTGCTCAGCTCTACCCGAGTACCTAACTCCTGCTGTACAGCTCTCCAGAACCGTGAAGTGAACTGAGTGCCTCTATCTGAAATGATAGAAACTGGAATACCATGCAGTCGAACTACCTCCCTGATATAGATCCCCGCCAGTCGCTCCGATGAATATGTAGTGCTCACCGGTATAAAGTGGGCGGACTTGGTCAGCCGATCCACAATGACCCAAATGGAATCAAACTTCCTAACCGTCCGTGGAAGTCCAGATACAAAGTCCATGGTAATGCGCTCCCATTTCCACTCGGGAATCTCAATCTGCTGCATCAATCCACCCGGACGCTGATGCTCATACTTCACCTGCTGGCAGTTGAGGCATCTAGAAACATAATCAACTATATCCCTTTTCATCCGCCTCCTCCAGTAATGCTATTTCAAGTCCTGATACATCTTCGCAGCTCCCGGATGGATGGAATACCGCGAGCTATGGGCCTCTACTAGAATCAGCTCTCAAAGATCATCTACATTGGGCACACAGATGCGCCCCTACATCCTCATAACTCCATCATCTCCGTTGGTAACATCTCGAGCATCACCACGCCGAACTCTATCCTGAAGGACAAGCAAATGAGGGTCGTCGAACTGACGCTCCCTGATGCGGTCAAATAGAGAAGACCGAGAAACCACATATGCCAGAATCCGGCTGGGCTCCGAAAGATCCAATCTAACAAACTGCCTGGCTAGAGCCTGAACATCCATCGCCATAGGCCTCTCTGAAACTGGTAGATATGCTAAACTCCCCAAACTCTCTGCTCGACGACTCAAGGCATCGGCAACCACATTAGCCTTGCCCGGATGATAGAGAATAGTAATATCATAGTCCTTCAGTAGCTCCAACCATCTCCTCTGATGCATATTCAGGTCCTTCTGCTTAAGCAAGTGCTACAAGCTCCGGTGATCGGTGTAGATCTCACAAGGAACCCCATATAAATAATGATGCCAAATTTTCAAGGCGTGAACAATGGCAGCTAGCTCCAAATCATGAACATGGTAATTCTTCTCATGCACCTTCAGCTGTCTCGACGCGTAGGCAATCACCCTACCGTCCCGCATCAATACCGCACCGAGTCCAACTCGTGAGGCATCACAATATACAGTATAGGACCCCGAACCTGTAGGCAACATCAATATAGGGGCCGAAGTCAAAGCTGTCTTGAGCTTCTGAAAGCTCGCCTCACACTCGTCTGTCCACTGAAAAGGGGCACCCTTTTGGGTCAATCTAGTCATAGGTGCTGCAATCGAAGAGAACCCTCTACAAAACGACGGTAATAGCCCGCCAAACCAAGGAAACTGCGAATCTCAGTAGCGGAGGAGGGTCTGGGCCAACTCCGCACGGCCTCCACCTTCCTCGGATCTACTCGAATACCATCACTCGACACCACGTGGCCCAAAAATGCCACCGAACTCAACCAGAATTCACATTTAGAGAACTTGGCATAAAGCTGCTTCTCCCTCAGAATCTGAAGCACTATCCTCAAATGTTGCTCGTGCTCTTCCCGGCTCCGAGAATATACTAGAATATCATCAATGAAGACAATCACGAACGAGTCCAGATAAGGCCTGAACACACTGTGCATCAAATGCATAAAGGCTGCTGGGGCATTAGTCAGCCCAAAAGACATCACGAGGAACTCATAGTGACCATACCGGGTCCTGAAGGCAGTCTTCGGGATATCTGGCTCCCGAATCTTCAGCTGGTGATACCCAGAGCGCAAATCAATCTTAGAAAACACCTGTGCGCCCTATAGCTGGTCAAATAAATCATCAATACGGGGCAAAGGATACCGGTTCTTCACTGTAACCTTGTTCAGCTGACGATAGTCAATACACATACGCATAGAACCGTCCTTTTTCTTCACAAACAATACAGGAGCGCCCCAAGGCGAAACACTGGGTCGAATAAAACCCTTGCCCAATAACTCCTGTAATTGATCCTTCAACTCCTTCAACTCAGGAGGAGCTATACGGTACGGTGGAATAGAAATGGGCTGAGTGCCCGGCAACAAGTCAATAGCAAAGTCAATATCTCTGTCGGGCGGCATGCCCGGAAGATCGGCTGGAAATACATCAGCAAAGTCACGTACCACATGAACAGAATCAATAGAGGGAGTGTCAATACTGACGTCCCGCACATAGGCTAGATAAGCAGCACACCCCTTCTCAACCATACGCTGAGCTCTGAGAAAAGAAATAACACGGCTAGGGGTGTGATCTAGAGTACCACTCCACTCAATACGTGGAATGTCTGGCATAGCCAGCGTCACGGTCTTGGCGTGACAATAAAGAATAGCATAATGGGGCGACAACCAGTCCATGCCCAGAATAATATCAAAATCGACCATCCCGAGTAGCAATAGATCCGCTCTGGTCTCAAAATCACAAATGGTAACCAAACACGACCGATATACGCGGTCCACAGCCAAAGAATCACCCACCGGAGTGGAAACATAAATGGGGACACTCAAAGAATCCCGAGGCACACCCAGATGAGAAGCAAAGTAAGAAGACACATATGAAAAAGTGGAACCAGGGTCGAATAAAACCGATGCCTCCCTGTGACTAACCAGAATAATACCTGTGATAACAGAGTCAGATGCAACAGCCGCAGCGCGATCAGGAATAGCATAGAATCTGGCATGTCCCCCTCTCGAGGGCGGCCTCTAGAACTCTGACCCCCGCCCCTGGCTGGCTGGGCAGGTGGAGTGGCAGCTGGAGCTGGAATGATAGCCTGCTGACCCCGAGAACCACGCGGATGCTGTGATGACCGATGAGGGGCTCCTCTCCTGCGCCTGGGGCACTCCCTAACCAGGTGGTGAGTATCCCCGCACTCAAAACAAGCTCTGGGAGGATGCGGTGGCTGTGACTGACCGGCCTCACCCCCACTAGTCTGACCCCTGGAAGGACCCCGCGCAGGAGGTGCACTGGAAACTGGGGGAGCATAATAAGGCTCCTGAGGTGCTGGAAGACCTGGAGTACTACCGGCTGCGGGCAATGCTGAGTGAACTGGTCGACCGGAATAACCCCTGCCAAAACGACCGGCTGATGAAGTGCGGGCACCAGAGAAATGGCCCGACTCACGAGACCTCTTGGCCTCTCTCTCTCTCTCCGCTCTCTAGGGAGCATACTCTCGATCCTCTTGGCAATGCTAACCGCCTGCTGATAAGATATATCTGTCTCAAGCTCTCTGGCCATGCTGGATCGGATAGGCGGAACAAGGCCCTCAATAAATCTCCGCACTCTCTCCCGAACCGTGGCTACCAAAGCCGGTGCATGCCGGGCTAGACGGGTGAAACTGATAGCATACTCCGATACTGATATGGAGCCCGGTCACAACCGCTCAAACTCCGAGCGCCAAGAATCCCTAAGGCTCTGTGGAACAAACTCCCTCAAAAACAGATCTGAAAACTGCGTCCAAGTCAATGAAGCAGACTCCGCTGGACTATCCAACTCATACGTGCGCCACCAATCATAAGCGGCCCCACGAAACTGAAAAGCAGTGAAGGAAACCCCGCCGGTCTCCACAATCCCCATAGTACGAAGAATACGATGACACTCCTCTAGAAAACCCAATGCATCATCTGAAGCCAAACCACTAAACACTGGAGGGTCATATTTCTTGAACCTCTCCAATCTACGATGCTCGTCCTCAGAGGCAACTGGTCCACCTCCGGGCTGTGCTGGGGCGGCAGGAGGCATAACCAAAACATCTGGAACCTGTCCCACTGGCACACGCTGCTCCGGTGTAACAGCTGCGGGAGTCTGGGCCCCTCCCCCGGCCTGAGATGTAGCTGCGACGAGAGGAAGCAGTCCTGCCTGAGCTAAAGTGGTATACATACTCATGAACTGGGCCAGGGTCTCCTGTAGTGCTGGAGTAGTAGCAGCTGTAGTCGGTGTACCAGGTGCCTGCGCTCCAACCTGGTTTACCTGTGGCACCTCAGCGGCAGCGCGCGCGGGTGCTGTGGCTGCACCTCGGGCGCGTCTTCGTCCTCTACCTCGGCCCCGGCCTCTGACGGCGGCAACAGGGGGCGCGGGTACCTGATCATCGCGAGTAGATCGTGTCCTCACCATCTGTGAGAGAATAGAAAGCAGTAGTTTAGATTTTTGACGTCAAAAAAATGTCGCACGACAAGGAATCCAAAAGAAATGAAGAGTTTCCTAAACAGTTACATAGCCCCTCGTAGATAAATACAGACGTCTCCGTATCGATCAGCGAGACTCTAAGTAACCGGTCTGTGTCCCGTGACTCCTATGAACCTAGAGCTCTGATACCAACTTGTCACGACCCTAGTTCACCAATTGTGAACATGTCGTGGTGGCACCCAGTCCCCACGATTAGGTAAGCCTAACACGTTGCAGAATATACAAGTTATAAACACCTAAATAAGAAACAGCGGAAAAATAGCATAAAAAGATATGTAATCAATGCCGCTTGGCACATACATCCGTCACACAGTAAATAAATCACTACCAAGATCCGGAACCCCACGGTAACACAGACTAAAAGAAAAATACAACTGTGGCTCTATATGTAAAGAGTATCTAACAACGAAGTGAAGAAAAATGTCAACTAGTACTATTAGAATAGAAGGAAAGCCTCCGGATCTGCGGACGTAGCAGATCATACCTCGAGGTCTCCAGAAAGCTGCGGAAATCACCTAGCACGAGCCTGCTCTGATGTACCTGGATCTGCACAACAAAAGTGTGCAGAAGAGTAGCATGAGTACACCACGGCGGTACTCGGTAAGTGCCAAGCCTAACCTCGATGGAGTAGTGACGAGGAAGGTCAGGGCCCTACTGAGAAACAATAATATAATGACGATAATAAAAATAAGCAGTTTAAATGACAACAATTCCGAAATAATAACAATGTAATGATTTCTACAACCGTCTAGAATTAAACTAACAACAAGTAACCAACTCAATAAACAAGTCCAGGGCCTGTGGGAATTGAACCCACAGTCTCGTTCTTAGTACCTCTGGGTCTCTGGGAATCGAACCCGCAGCCCATGTCTCAATAATATCTCAATAACTCAGGATCTCCGGGAATCGAACCCGCAGTCCCTACCAATAACTCAGGATCTCGGGAATCGAACCCGTAGTCCATATTGCAATAAATCTCAAGATCTCGGGAATCGAACCCGTAGTCCATATTTCAATAAATCTCAGGATCTCGGGAATCGAACCCGTAGTCCATATTTCAATAAATCTCAGGATCTCGGGAATCAAACCCGTAGTCCATATTTCAATATCTCAGGATCTCGGGAATCGAACCCGTAGTCCACATTTCATTACAAGAAAAAGGAATACACAGAGAAAAGTATAATATGCTTAACTATAACTTCGCCGATAGACAGCGCCAGCGATTACCGAGAAAACTCAAGTGAGACAATTAGGCAACTAGACAGTTAAACACTATCTTATCATGCTTTTCTAACTACCACCGGGTAGGAATATCGAATTTAACAGCTAAAAACAGGAATATCACTCATTGAACATTTTGAGTGAAGTATGTGTTCAACAACCAGCGCATGTACACGCCCGTCACCTCGCGTACAAGGCATTTAAAGTATCACAATAATATCCTAGGGGTGAAAGTCCCCCACACGAAGTTAGACAAGCCACTTACCTCGATTCCGGTACGAAACCGCTAAGAAATAACCCTCTTGCCGCGAATGTCGGCCTCCACAAGTGTAGTATCTGATAAAAATCAATAGAATCACATCAAAATAGGCCAATTGGGCATTACTCAACCAAAACAACTCAAAATACACCAAAACCCACAAGTTGCCAAAAACCGACTTTCGGTACACTTATCGAAAAATCACAAAAATTATATTTTCGGGTTCCTTATCTCAATACGAGTCCGTGCATATAAAATTTATCGAAATCGGACTCCGTTTGCCCATTCAAATCAAAGATTTTCTAACATTTAGGCCTAGGGCTCAAACCCACCTTTAATCTTCCAATTTCAGTGAAATAATCACGGATTTCATGATAAACCAACGAATTAAGGTCAAGAAACTTACCCCCGATGATTTCCCGATGATATCCCAGAGCGTTTCCCCTTCAAAATCCTCTCTTGAAGCTCAAAAATGATATTTTTGTGTATGGGGGTCGCGGGTGTTATGTTCTGAACTTAAGCTCACTGCCAGACCCCATTGCTCATCGCGTTCGCGTTACTGTTCACGCGTTCGCGATGAACAGCCCAACTTCCTCTTCGCGAACGCGACGCCATCCCACGCGTTCGCGATACTCAGCCCCAGTTACCCTTCGCGAACGCGACGCTCCATCACGCGTTCGCGATGAACAATCTCCCAGCCGCCGGGTCCTTCCTCTACGCGAACGCGTACACTCCCACGCGAACGCGAAGCGCTACCCTTTTCTTCTACGCGATCGCGATCCCAAGTCACGCGAACGCGAAACTTCACCTTACCTTGCCTACGCGAACGCGACACCCCTTATCGCGAACGCGATGCTTTACTCTGCCAAGCCTTCGCGAACGCGGCCCATGCCTCGCGAACGCGAAGGCTTAAATGCCTGGGCAGAAACCTGCAATTTTACAGCAGGCCTTTTCCAAGTTCAAATGCCCGATCGATGGTCCGAAATCCTCCCGAGGCCCCCGGGACCCCAACGAAAACCACCAACATATTCCAAAACACGATACGAACTTATTCCAATCATAAAAACACCATCCTAAACATCAAAATCACCAATTACACACGGATTCAAGCCTAAGTTTCTTCAAAACTTTCAAAACTAACATTCGATCCAAAACCCAACCAAACGACGTCCAAATGACCCGAAAATTTGCGGACATATCCAAAATCACATAACGAAGCTACAGAAATTGTCGGAAATCCATTCCGACCCCCGGATCAAAATCTCACCTATCGTTCGGATTCGCCAAAATTTCAACCTTCGGCATTTCAAGCCTAATTGAGCTACGGACCTCCAAAATACATTCCGAACGCGCCCCGAAATCACCCAACGGAGCTAATGGAACCATCGGATTTCCATTCCGAGATCGTCTTAACACTGTTCCGGCTACGGACCATTTTCTAGCTTTAAAGTTCTCATTTAGGGACTAAGTGTCCCAAAATGCTCCAAATTTCAGAACCGACTCTCCCGGCAAATCACAATAGCAGAAATGAACTTAGGGGAACAGTTAAGTTAGGGATTGGGGCGTAATTTTCTAAAACGACCGGTCGGGTGAACCAGGACACATAAAAGAATGAAGATACACGTCAGAGAAGCAGGTACCGGAGCAGCCGTTAAAAATAATTGTATTAAATATCAAGATTGTGTAACGTAGCATTAAATATAGCATTAAATGTCATTAAATATTCATAATGGGTTCATCATGGTCTGAAGGTAATACAATCCTTCAAAGAGACCTATAAAAAGGATAGAAACATGTAAACACGGGACAACAGTTGGAATATACTTTTCCAATTTTCAAGCTTTCATATTTGGCTATTCAATAATCCCTTTTACGATTATTAGAAGCCCGATTTTCTCATATTTACAAATTTAACTGAAAATCTATTTTTTGGTTAAACAGATTTATAATTAATTAAAAAATAATTTTGAGTAGTCAATAATTTATTAAGAAATTTGATAATTTACGAGGTTAGCTACGTAAATTTGCATAAAGTTATATTAGGCAAGTCTAGAACGCTGGGTGTTGGGCGGCAAAAATAGCACGGTTTAGCGAGTTTCGGACTGGTCGTTCAAAAATAGCCAGCGTTTACTAAGTCAATGAAAAATAGCCACTATTTTGCTACAATAGAGACTGGTCCAGCATAATATACGGGAGTTCGGGTGCATCTGTGTACGAACTCCAGCATATTATGCTACACTTTACTGACTCCTATATAATATACGAGAGACCGAAGCACCGGTGCTCCAAACTCCAGTATATTATATTGGACATTTATACTTGGTGAAACTTCAGAATAATAATATTGGAGTTCTACTGTACTTATGCTGGAACTCCATCATATTATGCTGGAGTTCCAACATATTTATCCTGGAACTCCAGTATAATATGCTGGAGTTCAAATATACTTATGCTGGAACTCCAACATAATATATTGGCGTATTTTCTGGGGTTTGAACGCTCAAATTTATCTTTACATGAAAAGTGACTAAATTTCGATTACTTTTAAAGCTGAGCTATTTTTGAACGACCATTTGTAAATGTAGCTATTTTGAATTTCTCCCTGTTGGGCGTGTCCGGGGCATAAGCCCGATGGTCGAGTCGTAAGTCTTACGAAACTAATGTGCGAAACTAAGTCGCACACATAAGCCCAAGGGTATTTAACGAGTGCTCCCTGGGACGAGACCCGGCAAATCCCAATTCTGCCTTTTAAAACAGAGGCTCAGACAATATAAGTTCCAAGAACGGCTCATTGGATTGTTGAGATAAAAACAGGATTAGTTGGAGATAACAATTTGATGTTTTTGTTTTTTTAACCGTATAAGATAAATGAAACTTTTGTGTTGCTCTCTTCAATGCTTGCTAGAGATCTACTTGCACGCTACAAATACAAAGACAACTAATTATATTTCATCTCTTTCCAGTGGTTTACATTAGCTAATAATAGCATAACGAATTATAACTAAATAGGATAAAAAGCTGATTTTTTATCTTATTTGACTAGGATATTGTCCGAATTGCATTGCCCGTTGATACCTAGTAAGAGCACAAAAAGGGATAGAACTTGACCAACAAAACAATTTGGTGCAGAAACAAATGCATCAGAGGTTCATAGAAACAGAGTGGATACTATATAATTTATAGGCACAATGAACTGTAAGGTAAATACATAATTTTATTTGAAGATTTGCTCAGAAGAGAAGAAAATTACATCAAAATCTACTCTACTTCACACGAACAGATGCCTCTTGTACAGAAAATTAACAATCTGAACTGGCATTGCCGTTGTGCGCATTTATTCAGTTCCTGCAATCTTCTTCTTCAATTGCTCAATGTCTTCTGCCAATTCTTTTCTACTTGACTGTCAAATTCAAATCACTAATAATTATACTCAAGCAAAACAATGTGCCTCTAAGATGCAAGTATTTGACGTGGAAGAGCTATTAGCTTTTCTCAAGAGAGCACCTTGCATTCTCCTATATTACAATAACAACAAAACCAGTGTAATCCTACAGGTGGAGTTCCCGTTAGTGTGTACACAGCTTTACCCCTACCTTGGAATTCTCCTATATTAGTTGAGTATATTTTATATGGAGTCGACTTAGTTCACAAAGGACTTGCTACACTATGCTTCATGTCATGTTAAAAGATGCATTACGGACCTAAAGGTAAAATCCATAAATTGATGCTAAAAGCAAATTTCTCAGACAATTGCGACAACCTAAAAGGAAGTATCTCTGGTTTGATGGTGTATAAGGAAGTGTTACTGTGGGGGATATAATGTAGAGAAGACTTACAAACTAACTCAAATTAAAACCTTTGTTTCGTCAGTTCAGCATAATCAAAGTTTATTCTAAAAAGAGTACTCCTTACCTAATCAGTCAGTAAAATGCCATGGTCCTAAGGATTAATTCACAACTATGCAAAAGTATACAAGGTACATAGCAGACCACCTTGCAAACTACCTAACACCCACCCCCTTGGAGGAAGGTTAATGGTATGTAGACAGAGAGAGTAGGCTCTCTACTGCTTGTTTGGTGGTTGCGTTCAGCACTTAAAAGATGATGTGAGTAGCTACACAGTCTGAAAATCTAACCTTGAATAGAAGATAGCGGTAGACAAACCACCCAGTATATCCAAGGCCCACCAGCTCCATTATTTTCGGGAGCTGCAGAAAAAGGAAGAAGGATTAACTTACTTGGATAGTTGAATGGAACCATAAAAGAAAATCCATTAAAAAAACAGCCCCGCTTCGTCAGACAGAAACAGACTATTGTTGGGAGAAGACCCAAAATATAGCTTAAAGCAGTTCAGAGAGCAAGATGAATATCTTATCACACTAATTAACATACCAGAGGAACTGAGTTGATAGCACCAACGACAATTGAAGACAGCCAAACTGCAACAATTGCCCCACCTCCATAAACTATAACTGTAGACTTGTTTTCAACAGCATCCCACTATGAGCCATTAACCAAAAAAGCTCATAATGTTAGCGCCTAAATAAACCATTTATAGAAACAAAACAAAAAATATAAAGCAGAAAGCAAACACACCAATATGACAGGTTTTGCCGTATGCTATTTTACAGGAACAAGCAACTTACACTCTCACAGATTAGACTATGTACAGAAAAATGTTATGTATTCTGAATAACCTTAAAGCTAATAATGCAGCCAAGAGAATGAGTGCATGTAGCAAATGACTGAAGTGAGTGCAATAGAAAAGATTTCAGCTGGCAAGTTTCCAGTTTACCTTTTCTTTTAGATCTGTCAACAATTCACTGGTATCAACAGCACCAGATTCTTCTGATGAAGAGGCTTTAACTTGGAGTAGCGAAGACCTCTTGGACTCTGGTAAGAATATCAACATAAGATGACGAGTGCAGCAACACAAAAAAGTATTGAACTTCAGTATATAGCAAACAGCACACTTATGCTTAATTGCTTATTACTTTTATGTCAGGTTTAACTTTAAGTAATTATATCAAAATCACCAATAAGCGTATCAGTTTCATCTGATCTAGACCTTTTCTGCACCAAATTCTTATGACTGCACGGAAGAATAGAGTTCCAGCTTCTGGGCAGGGACTTCCGTGTTCTTGGAGATAACATGATAATGCCCATGAGATACTTTATCATTACTCATTAGGAAAAGTGAAAATATTGTGTTAAAGTTAAGATGGCGTTAAGCCATTTCACTCCCTATTTTAAGACATCCAATTGAGAAGTCGTTCAACAGAGCATAGGGTTAACTTCCACATCAAAGTGTGACAATCTTGTAGATAAATCACATAGAGTCCTCGTCTGTTGCAAAGAAGCATGACAAAAATTTGAACCTCTGAAACCAATGGAAAGTGACAATACACATAAATTTTACCGAAAGCAGGTTAACTGTAATTTACTTCACCAAAAAAATAAAATAAATGAAAAGCAGGTAAAAGATAATAGATCTAGGTTCAACAGAAGCTATCAAAAAGTAATATTCATGACTCTAGTGAATGTGGAACAAAATCAAAATCAATTAGCTAAATTCAAGTTGATTGAAAATTGAAGATATCATTTTTCCTCTTCTTTAAAACATAAATGATTGTTGTTTCCATGCTAGCCTGTGGCACCACGACTACTCCACAGTGCAGTCTAGTACAGGCCACAAGCAGAAGTGTCAGGTCAACTTGCCCACCAATATTTGAGAAGATGGACCGACACTGAGTAATGTAGCTGTTATTAAGACCTCGGATCTCCAAGTTGTTACTCCTATGCGTGCCTCAAGAACTGTCATTCCTTTGGGATAATATCGTGTTCCCTTACTGTAAGGGTGGTGCCAAATGCTTTCTTATGACAGAAGAATCAGCATTACAACTTGTTGAAATTGGACTGGTTGAAAAAAATTCAGTTAACCAAAGGAGCCAAGACCTAACTCAAGTAGCACTGGGTACACAAGGAGGCTCTTACGTCATAATTGCGCAGTAGATGAGCTCATTGCAAATGGAAAGAGCACAAAGTGAACATCGTAGCAAAGGTTAAGACATCTTGGCAGAAATGGCTTCTAAACAACAATTGAAGTAAGCTTCTACTCAATTCATCACCAGTATGGCAGCAATTTTGTCATACAACCGTCTAGACAATCAGTTTACATTGTTTTTCAAACACACGAGTGAAGTTTAGTGACAAAATAGCACCATTTTAAATATAGGAGTCGTTCGCCAGCACAATTTTCTTAGTATAGCAACTGGAAGGACTACAGAACAAATGTTCAATCCTGGTTAGAGAGAAGGGAAAAGAAACAGATATTTCTAGGGCACTAATAAGACAAAGCACTCCATATACAAATTCTATTGATTTCATTGAATATGGTTGGTTCTGGGAAATAGAGTTAAAGAATTGCCTTCAAATCAGTGTTTAAGTATCATGAATTGCTTGACAAACATACAGAAGACTAAAATTGGCTAACAATTTAGCACTTTTTAAATCAAAGGAACCTGAACTCAACAAAACTTTATCAGCATAGCAACTTGAAGATTTACACAATGAAAAGAAAGGATCGTTTTAGAAAAATATTAACACAAAGCACCATATATTCAATTATATTGAATTGGATTCCTTTTTTTCTAGTTACATGTTGTACATCTACTTGAATTTACTCTCAGATAATGGAGCCTAAACCATTGCCTTCTAAGTGTGACCTCAATTGGGTAGTTTTCATCAATTACACTAATGCTCTAGCCAATTCTTGGAAGTAAAAATAGTACTAAAAGACGCTATAACGAGGAAACACAAAAGCTAATAAGAAGAAGAGAAAGAGCGGATACCAGCAAACTGGAAGGAAGTAGAGAACGCGGTAGCAGAAAGGCGGGGTGGAAGGTAAGGAAAAGCGGAGCAGCGAACAGGGGCGGCTTTGGTGGTGGAGGAAAGTGGGAAACGAGAAGCAAAGACGGCAGTAGCTGCCATTGAAGTAGAAGCTGCTGCTGCTGCCATTTGGCCGATGCTTAGATTCTTGGGGCTGGCTGTGTAAGCTTAACTTTGGCCTCTCTTTCTTGTCTATCTCAAATCTCCTTTTTGGTTTGTTGATATCCCCAAAAAGTAGTATATTTTCTTCTGGGAATTTTATGTGCTTCTCCTACCTCTGGTTATCCACTATATTTTCTCCTTTTCTTTCTGGCAATAGAATTTGATTGTGGTGTGTGATACGTGGAACCTCGCTCCTTTCTCATTGGACCATTCCCTATCTTCAATATCTACTTTTTGTATAGTCTTAAACATTTCTTCCATAGGTTTATTTTCTTAGAGTTTTTTCTACTCATTTTAATTGGGACTGCACTTTTCATTTGTTGGTAAAAATCAATGTTATATTAGTTTGGAACAAATATACAAATTAATTTAGTTGTTATTATCACATTTATATTATATTGAGATTATAGAGTTGTAGTATACTCGTGTATTGTATTTATTTGTTTGTGTTGTAATTGAGATAGTTAGTCCGTTGGTTAGCATAGGTGATTAGGAGTAAGGAGTTGAATTAGCTACAAGACTAGTTTGGTAATTAGCTGTCACACTTCCTTATTTTTCTTTTCGTTACACGTGTATAAGTACTCAACTTAGCTAATGGAAAGAGATATAAGAAGTTTTCCCCATTTTACATCATCTTTCTAGAATTTTCCTTTCTTTTCTCTATATGAGCTCAAGGTCAAACAAAAATGGAGGTTAGTTTGTCATCTTAGCTTCATTTACGACATGGTATGAGAGCCCAGCTCTAATTTCTCAACATAAACTTTCTTCAATTCCTCTTTTTATTTTACAAAATCGAAATTTTTTATCTGATTAATTAAAATTGAGGAATCAATTACTCTAATCTTCTAAGAACATACTTCAATCGATGGTTGTAGATAAGGAAACTAAAGGTACAATTAGTAATTTGAATTCGCATAACCCACTGTAACACCCATCGGAGAGTACCAGAATGACGCTAGTTCCTGTTAATTTTTATGGAACCGGCTACAGATCCTGGAGAAGAGGAGTTTAGAGCTTTGTTAGTGAAAAACAAAGTCGATTTTATTACGAAAAAGTGTAAAAAACCTAACACCGATGAAGCAACTTATGATTAGTGGACTCGTTGCGATGATATGGTCACATCGTGGATTCTAAATTCACTCTCAAAGGATCTAGCGTATAGTCTACAATATGTCAATGGCGCAAAGGTTTTTGACACTACTTAGAAAGCAGATATGATCAGACTAAAGGAGCGAAGCTTTATCAATTACAAAAGGAGATTATTAACCTTAGTCAAGAGGTTTTGGACATCACAAGGTATTACACGAAAATGAAATGACTTTGGGAGGAACTGAACACCTTGAATGCACATGCACATTGCAATTGCCAATATACTTGTCGTGCAAAGGCAAACGTGCATAAAGTTGAGCAGGATCAAAGACTAATTTAGTTCTTAATGGGCCTGAATGGGATTTATACAGTTGTGAGAGTTAATATATTTATGATGAATTCATTGTCCAGCATAGTATATGCTTTTTTTATCTTTATCCAAGAAGAAAAATAGAGAGAAGTCAGACCAAACAACAGATTGGTCATGGAATCCTCTTCATTGAGTGTAAATGGACATGGCAATATCAAATTTAGAACCAACTACAATTAGAAGGAAAGCATATCACAATTGGATTATGCTTATATATACGTTAAAATGTTCCAAATCACATAGTCATTATTTGCTTATATGTGGATGATATGCTCATAATGAGTAATGACATTGCCAATATAAATGCTACTAAGCGTATGCTAACTAGCAAGTTTGATATGAAAGATTTGGGAGTTGTTGATTTAATTCAGGAATTAAGATCCATAAGACTTCTCAAGGTCTGGCGTTGTCACAATCTCATTATATCAAGACAGTACTTGAAACATTCAAGCACTTGGGCTTTAAAGTTGTAAAGACTCCAATTGACGTGAATCTTGCATTAGCAAAGGACAAAGGCTAAAGCATATCACAATTGGATTATGCTCGTGTCTTGGGTTGCTTAATGTACATCATGAATTGTACACAACCAGATATAGCCTGTGTTATTAGTAAATTGAGTCGATATACGAGGAATCCAGGCCAATCTCATTGGATGGCCATAAAACGAGTTTTAGGATACTTAGTACATACCCAGGACTTTGCTTTGCACTACAGTAAATATCCTGCGGTCATTGAGGGATACTGTAATGCAAATTGGATCACCGGATCAACTGATTCCATGTCCACAAGTGGATATGTATTCACCATTGGTGGAGAAATGGTATCTTAGAAGTCGTCCAAATAAACTTGTATTACCCGTTCTACAATGGAGGCGGAGTTCATAGCCTTGTATAAAGCTGGTGAAGAAGCTGAATGGCTCGGGAATTTCTTGGAAGATATTCCATTTTGGCCCAAACTCTTGGCACCAATATGTATACACTGTGATAGTCAAGTGGCAATTGGAAGGGCTCGGAGCGTTATGTATAACGGTAAATCTCATCATATACGACGAAGACATAAAACCGTTAGACAATTACTCTCTAGAGGAATTATCACGATTGATTATGTAAAGTCAAGTGATAATGTGGCGGATCCACTTACAAAAGGCCTAACTAAAGATGTAGTTGAGAAATCATCAAGGGGAATGAGACTGTGGCCGAGAACAAGTCATAGTGGCGGTAACTCTACCTAGAAAACTGGAGATCCCAAGATCTAGGTTCAAGGAGATCAAACAAAGTCATTTATGACGGTTCAACATTGTCTAATAAACTTTTGGTCCATTCTCGTATAAGACAATGTTGAGTACCAAGGATAAAATATTAAGGCTTTTTAATAATTTCTAAATTTGATATGGGGTATATCAACTAGTGTATCTACGGGATGGCACGTTTAGGAATCACCTATGTAAGTGTAAAGTATTAGCCGCTTCAAGGAGAATTTTGTAAGGCCAGTTCTCTACGCACTTATGAAACCAGGCGGTATTCATGGTTGAAACAAACACAACAATGAGAACCAAAGACGGTTAAGGGTTGGTTGTGTGACGACCCAAAGGGTTATCATTTGTTTTATTAATCATTTCGAGCTTCTGAGGTCTTGAAAACCTCATTTATAGTTGCCTCGATTTGCGTGCACAGTCTGGGCACGAAACTGGAAAATTTTTATGTTGAAATATGTGAAATATATGAAAACGTTGAAGAATTTTGATATTAATATTGATATGGTTGACTTTGGTCAACATTTTTGGTAAACGGACCCGGATCCGTGATTTGACGGTCTCGGAAAATCCGTAGAAAAATATGGAACTTAGGCGTATGCCCGGAATTGAAATCCGAGGTCTAGAACCCCGGTAAAAGAATTTTTCCGTTAAATTGTTTTCTGAAAATATTTAAGGAAAATGAAACTGAATTTTGATTAAAAAGTACTGGTATCGGGCTCGTATTTTGGTTCCAACGCCCGGTACATGTCATATATATTAGTTAAGCGCTTCCTGTAAAGTTTGGTGACATTCAGATGTCGTTTGATATGTTTTGGACCTTGAGTTCCAAGTTTGAAAGTTTGGAAAACCAAAAGTATGAAAATCATGAACTTGAGGCTTGATTTGATGAAAATGATGTGATATTGGCGATGTGATCGCACGAACAAGTTCGTAATGTGTTTTTGATGTTGTGTACAAGTTTGGTTTGGAGCCCGGGGGCTCGGGTAAAGATTTGATAGGCCGTTGGTTCAATTTCTGAATTTTTGCACTGCTGGTTTTTCACCCAGCTGTTGGCTTCGCAATTGCGAAGGTGACAGATCAAGGCAGGGTTCGCAAATGCGAACCCTTGATCGCAAATGCGAAAAATGCGAGGCCTTCTGTGTTAAGCCATTCTTCGCAAATGCGAAAAATTCTTCGCAAATGCGAAGGCCCCTCAGCCCAGCTTTGTTCGCAAATGCGAAGGCCCCCGAATTGCCTTGGCTTCGCAAATGCGAACAAAAGTTCGCAAATGCGAACTTCCCAGCCTTAGCTTATTTTTCAAACTCCAGAAATTGGTCGGGTTCGCAATTGCGAACCCATGTTCGCAAATGCGAACACAGAGACCTGTAAAACACGATTTCCAGCTTCATTTTTCACATTTTACAACCCAAAAACACCCATTGACGATTTTTCACGAACTCCCTCTCCTTCAAAATAATTGTAAGTCACTTTTTACTTAATTCTTTCAATTCCTAACAACATTAAACATGTTTTCAATAGAAATCAAAGGTTTTCATGGTAGAATTTCTTGTTTTTGGTAGAATATAGGGTTTTTCATGAATTAGGAAATTGGACCTCGAATTGAGGTTCCGATTTTGAAACAAATCATATACTTGAACTCGTGGGGGGATGGGTAACCGGATTTTGGTCCGAACCCCGAGTTCCGACCATGTGGGCCCGGGGTCGAAATTCACTATTCCGGGCAAAATGTTGTAAAAGTTGAAATTGGCCTTATGAATTAGTTTGTTGAGTAGTATTGATGATATTAAATCAATTGTGTATAGATACGATTGGATTGGAGCCGAATTTGAAAGGAAAAGGCATTGCCACAGATTGAATTGTTCATAAAACAATTGAGGTAAGTGTTTGTTCTATCCTAGCTTGAAGGAATAAGAATTTAGTTATGTATAAATTGTTGATTAAGAGTTATTGGTGTCATACCGGTAATGGAGATAAATTGTTGAAATTATTATCAATTATTGGTTCAAAACCGGTAATTATAAATATCGTTGGTGTAGAGATTATTGGCTAAATGCCGGTAATATATATATTTATGAATTGGGATCGTGTGGCGTGCCGACCACTTATATATTTATGAATTGGGATCGTGTGGCGCGCCGACCACTTATATAATAAGAAATGGGATCGTGTGGCACGCCGACCACAAAGTGATTTAAATCTTGGCATTGGCCATAGTTGCCGGTAGCCTATTGATATATTTGGGAGCGGGTGGTACGCCTACCACAAGATATAATCTATTGATATATTTGGGAGCGGGTGGTACGCCTACCACAAGATATAATTACTGTGATAGTTGGGAGCGGGTGGTATGCCTACCACGAGATATGAAATGAAAAAGGAATTGAGACATGAAAGTAAGATTTATTCTGTTGATTAGATTATTCTGGATATCACGAGTTATTGACTGTTATTTCAGAGCATAGTCTTTCCTTATAAATGTTTTGTATATATATATATATATTGCAACTGTACAGGTTTATGTGGGTGACTGGCCTTAGTCTCGTCACTATTTCGCCGGGATAGGCCAGGCACTTACCAGCACATGGGGTCGGTTGTGCTGATCACTAGTTCGCTGGGATAGGCCAGGCACTTACCAGTACATGGGGTCGGTTGTGCTGATACTACACTCTGCGCTCTTTTTGTGCAGATACAGGTTACGGACAACAGCAACGGCAGTAGCGATTTGTGGATTTTCCGACTACCGAGACTACGAGGTAGCCTTGCAGGCGTCCGCAGGACCCGTTGTCTCTTCTATCTATGCTTTTCATTCTGTTATCTCATGTATTCGAGATAAACAACTTATGTTTCTTTCAGACAATTGTGTGTATTATTCTTAGAAGTTCGTGAGTATTGTGACACCAGTCTTGGGTAGTGTATCATGTTTGGGTTTTCTTTATCATATTTGATAAGATTGACTAAGTCTTCCGCTAAGTTTGATTATTCCGCTGTAATTTATATGTTTTTAATTTTAAAGTCTTAATAAGAATTTGGTAATTAATGGAGGTGTAATTAATATTTGGCTTGCCTAGCTTCCATTACTAGGCGCCATCATGACCCCCGATGGTGGAAAATCCGGGTCGTGACAGGTTGTGTGACTTGTAGTTGTCTAGGTATACACCAAAGTTCGACGGTTCAAAGATATCAAATCTACCAATTGATCGAGTATATCCGACATAAGTTCACTACGGAAAGTTCAAAGGGAAACCTACTTATCGAGATGCAATTAATCCTTACTTGTGAATCACGCAATTTTTTATACATACTTTCATGATATAGCCATTCCCCATTCATGTGGGGGATTGTTAGGTTTAATATATTTAATTAATATATTAAATATTTAAAAGAGGGTGAATGGAAAATGGAAGGAAATAAAATTTTGAGTGAAATTTCAAGTTACCCCTCCTTGGTAAATGGGCATTGTCCCATATGGGAAGAGGACGAGATTTTTTATGGGTATATAAGCAATTGCTCTTTTTTTAGTTCTTAAAGAGTTGAGAAGAAAGCAAGCCTCGCGCCGTCGTCGCTCGGCTCGGCTTCGGCTACGGCTACAGCTACAGCTTCGGATTCGGATTCAGATTCAGATTCGAATTTGGATTTGGATTTGGATTTGGTCAAATGATCGATCGATTGATTAGATTTTTGGACCAAATTTATTTGTTAATAGTAAAATAACAGAAATGTTATTAAATATTTATTTTAATAACATAATATTAATATTAAATAAATATTAATATTAAATTCAAATTTCAGTTTTCTATTTTTGTAACAGAAAATTAACTACCCATCAATTTTCTCTCTTTATTTTCCCTCTTTATTGTTGAATGAATGGCCGTTTATGTAATGGCATTTATGTTGTTGGCGTTTTGCATAAACAGTCATTCTGAAGAGTTGCACCTCTTCACATTTCAGCCCAACTTTTAGCTATAAATACAATACTATTCTGCTCAGAATTTCACTGTAATTTTTTGAGTTTTCTCTCCTTCTTCTGCATACTTTTAGCATCAAACAAAGCAAAAGTAAGTGTGATTTGCGACCGAACTTTGTGTTCGCTGAAACACTGGGGTTTGAAGTACCACTGCACCAGTGTGTAATTTGTTCTATCCTGGGAGGAAATAATCCATAACCTTGGTACTAGGAGGGGATTAAATTCCTTAAGGAAACACTATGAATTCAGTGGGCTCGAATTGGTTTCTTCATTTCTGTTTATATACATTCTTATTTGTATTTATTTATATTTTCAGAATTATTTTACAAATATAGTGTAGTGTAATGACAACTTATATGTACAATAAGATAGACAAGTTTATGTTCTCGTGGAAGCTTGTTATCATGTTAGGAGATTTCGAAGATGAGGAATCTAGGACTAGGAGTTCTAATTCTAAACAATTTATGTTTACGCTATTAGCCAATAATACCAAACATGTTATTAACATACAAGTGGGCACCCAAAAATAACAGGTGAATTCCTTCTTTTGTTAAGTATGTCAATAACATTTTCTTAGAATAAATTAAGGAATTTTACATTTGTATTTTTGCAGTCTTAGCACTAAGACCTATTCTTATTGCATAGTGAATGGCTTGTGGAGGTCAGCTTTCGGCTAATATGGTATCTTGAGTTGGCCTCACTGAGGCCACCTAATCACCAAGTTGAGTCACCATAAACATCCACGTGTCAGCTCGCCGTACTTAGTTAGTACCCCTCGTACAAAAATTACTTACCTTCTAATATTTATAACAATTCACATAAATTTATTTTAGTTAGGTATAAATTAAGATTAGAATATATGCTAATTAACTTTGGTCAAGTGAAAATTATATATTAAAGACTTATGAAATGAATTGATCAACAAGTATAAGTAAAAATTTCATTCTCATACCATATATGCACATTTATCTTAAGAACACCTAAATAATCAAAGACGTATTTGGAAACCAGACTTTAATCGACTTTGTCGTCTAAACGAGTCATTTTTGCATCCTAGATATAATCCAACACAAGGGTGTTTTGTTCAATTTTTGAAAAAGATTCGCAAAAATTATGTATCAACCAAAGTTCAAGAAAATATACAAAAACTGAACATCTAATGTAATGGACTACAGGTGTGTTTAGTGAAAATATTTTCTAGAAAATATTTTTTATTTTTTATATTTGGTTAGCTTGAATATTTTTTTTCTTATTAACTTATTTTTTTAATTGGAGAAAAATATTTTCCTTATCAAGAGTAGAGAAAATATTTTCCAAAACTTCTTCTCAACCTTCCCCATCTTCACCAACCCACCTCGCCCACTCTCTCCAAAAATTGGGGTTTTTTTTTTTTTCAAATTTCAATTTTTTTCGTTACCACCCACCCTAGTACCCCTCCACCCCTCACCCTCACCGGCTCACCCCACCTCCTGCAAAAAAAATATTTTTTTACCTCATCTTTTTTTTTTATATAATTTCAAATTTATGTTTTTTCGATTTTTTGTACCACCCATCCCCCCCCCCTCCCCCCTCCCCCCCAAATATTTTTTGAATATATTTTTCAGTTTTATTTTGCTTATTTATCGGTTTAAATGTTCAAAATTTTACAAGTTTCAAAGTTATGAGTTCGAAGGTTTATGTGTTTGGAAGTTTACGAGTTCGAAATTCCACGGTTTCAAAAGTTTAGCAGTTCGAAAGTTTATGAAATTTGTGGGTTCGGAAGGTTGTTTCATGTTTATTATATTTGAATTATTTATAAATACTCTTGAGAAGTCATTTTCCTTAATTTACGTACCGAACACCAAAAAATAAATAAAATTACTACTTATTTTTCAAGAAAATATTTCCACAAAAGATATTTTCCATTATACCAAACACACCCAACATCAGCTTCTATTTTCTCCACCAGATTGAGGTTTCTGCTTTATATTGATTTTATTTCTAATATGCAAAAAGTAACCTTGGAATACAGATAGATTTACCAACAAAATGGACCATTCAACCCACCCCCTTAAAATAAGCATTTTGTGCATATTTTGTATGCATAGATTTGTCCTTCTTGTAAGATTGATCCCAACAAAAACCCAGTTGGCACAATTTATAAAATACAATGGATTATAAGAATAAAATTAACATCATATTTCCAACCAACCCAATTAAGTCAATCTTGATTAAAAAAATTGAGTAACAACATAGAACAATTCCTAAGGGACCCTTTTTTTTAGTATATTATCTTTCTTTTTGAGGTGCCAGGTTAAGGTTAGGCCCCTAACCTTCTCTTGTAGCCACCCCACGAAAATATTAGAAACCATATTTTAAAAAGCCATTTTTTTCATTACACCTAAATAATCTTGTTTGTTGCATTTATCAATCATTACCTCTAAGAGTCCAGCTCTCTTATACAACTCATACTCCTCCAAATCTTGGCCATTGCCAAGAAGATTAGCAATGCTAATTCTTGTTTAATATCTTCACTCCACCCCAAAACCCTGAATTTATTTGAGAGGTTTCATTTATTATCTAGTTGTGATCTTCTCTTTTCTTTCGTGCAATATATGTCACATAGGCTAGAGAAGATCAAAGAATTTAATGTTTTTGTTGATATGAGGATGAAGAGGTCATTTGAAAATTGTTGATGGGGTCTAACAATATATGTCACGTCATCCTACTGATGTCTTGGCTATTATTGTTATTGTTGTTATTGCCATTAAAAGTACGAGGATCAAGTCATACATTAGATCGAGACTCATTAGATTCATTCATTCATGACTATGCAATCAAGAATATGACGAAACGTTATACAGGTAAATTGTATGATATTTCCCTCCCTACAAATTTTTCTGGCATGGAAACTTCAATTGTTCGTTTTAGAAGTGGAAATTTTTGGAGAAAAGGAGTCAATTTTAGCTTTTTCCACATCCCACCAAGTGTATTACCATGGCCTTTTGTTAAGAGATTTGACATCATTTATGAAAATCTTGGTAATTGGTCATCTAAATACTATGATGTTCCAAATTACACATTTGTAACTCCTGTCATAGGTTTTTTAGCATATGATGCAAATAGAAGCAGAGAAAATTATGGAATGGTTGAGCTCAACATTATGGCAAATCACATTTTGGTTCATTTTCCACAAATATTTTTGCCACATGATCACAACAAGAATGTGACAATGAAATGTGTTAGATTTATCACAAATGGCAGCATAGAGTTCAGCAATGTAACGATGAATAACTCGTGTATATCGCGAGGACAAGGCCATTTTTCCATAGTGATTCCTTCATTGAAGCCAGAGGAGAAGGAAAATAAAAGAGGGCAATGGAAATGGTGGGTAATAGGAATTGGAGTAGGAATTGTTGGATTAATATTGTTGATTGTTATTGGAATTTTGGTATATAAATGTGTTAGGCTAAAAAAGAGGAAAAAAATGGAGAGACAATCTGAAAAAAGTGAGGCTTTGGACACAGTTTGGGTTGGGAATAGCAGAATGCCTTCTGCTTCAGGTATCAGAACTCAACCAGTTCTTGAAAATAGTTATGTTCCTTGATTCAATTTTCTTATTTTGTTTTTCACTTTTTCATTTTTTGTTCTTTCCATTTTAAGGTGTGTATATATATATATATATATTCAGGTCTCATCAAATTCATTTATTTTAGGAAATCAATGTAGTATGAATCATGAACATTGCTCACATTTTTCCTCTTAACCAGAATTTTCATGGATAATTTCTTGAAAATTTTATTTGACATCGAAGTTATTGTCATATGACCAGAAGGTCACAGGTTCGAAACGTGGAAATAGTTTCTTGTAGAAATGTATGATAAAGTTGCGTAACGATAGACCCTAATAATCCGACTCTTCTTTGAACTCCGCCGCATAATACAACTTACTGCACCGGGCTGTTTTTAATTGTTTTTATATCATCTTATATTTTATAGGAGCAGGGGAATAATTCAACCCCAAACAAAATTCTGCTCCTACCCTCCAAATAAATGAATAAAATAAGAAGGCAATGTGCTTTTTCTAAAGAAAAGTATGCATAAAAGGTGAGATTCCTTTTAAGTGTGCATACTGTCATTAAACTTTATGGTTGGTTGAAGATATTAATTTAATCCAATGAAGAAACTCCAAAATGATTAGAATGTTCTAAAGTGAGATCATTAACTGATTATTATGCTTAAATAATACAATGCCATTTAAATATTAAGTTGACTGTTCTATGTGAAAGAAACATTCAGATTCTAAAAATAATTAGTGAAGTCACCTCATTAGGTTTTATCCATTCAGGCTCACATACTAAATTTATTCTTGACAGGAAGAAGGCACAATTACCTACAACTTTGTACTAAAACCAAATTTTTATAAGATCAGCACATCTGACCTTTTCTCCTCAAAATGTATGGGCCAACCTAGAATTTTAGAATAATCTTCTGTTGAGCTGTCTGCTTGTTTGCTAAAGTTTGATGTGTAAGCTAAGAATTTCCTAAATGATTATAGCATTTGAAATTGTTGTTTCTGCTGTAAAGAGTAGTATTTTTTTCTTTTTTGTGTGATGATCTCATGATTAAGTTGAATTACAGTTTTAGAAGAAAGGTTTTTTCTTTTTCTTCAAACATTTTGCAAAGTCCAATCTCAAATTAAACAATACCTAGTGATAAATTAACATCATAAGGATATGGATGGATTGAATTTTTTAAGAAAATTAGATTAGGATATGGATCACAGCTCATAGATTAAGTTTGCTTTCATGGGATGAAATTCAATAATCTTAGTTCCAATTATCAAAGTCCTGTGAAGTTTCCATTATCAGTCACATTTTAAAGATAAGTCATACCACTAAATAAATCTGAAAAATTTAACAAAAATAAACCTATAGATGCTTGATGATGGTTAATATTATCAGTTTTAGCTCTTCTATCTAAACACGTAATTGTTAACTATGGATTATATGAACTTGATGCTAATAATCAAAGCATCAAGAAACTTTCATTTTGGTTGGAAATGACTCAAGAGTCATGGTTTATCAATTGCTACACACAAGAAACAATGGAGTCAACCAATAGGCTAGATGTCACAAAGGTGGTGAAGTGAGAAAGGAGGATCAAAATAAGAACCATTTAGAATGGCATATACAGTGAGTTCGTTAGCTGCATCTGTAGTATGTATTCCATCCCAGCTTACATAATTTTGTGGATCTTTACAGGCATTGGCTGTCACTGTAGTTCCATTAACTTGTTTAGTTTGTCCACAGAATATTTGCTGGTTAAAATTGTAGTCACCACCTCCATATCCACAACATGCTTTGGTTCCATATTTTAGCCCTGCAAAAAAGAACCAAAAAATAAATAAAATTATCACTGCAATATATGGCCTTTCAAGAGCACAACATGTAGTATTCAGCATCTTTACAAAGAAAGAAAAAAAGAAAACAAATACCATGAGAAGTAGGGTGTTGGAATAGGTCCAAGAGCACAGAATTAGTGTCCACATATATCACATTTGCATCAGAAATTTCTTCTCTTGTTTTTGCCAATGCTGCTTTGAGCATATTGTTATAATCCATCACTGCATTGTTGTATGATATTAAACAACCAAACTGGTCTATATCAGAAGTGTTATGAGGCAGCTCCACCAGAAATGCAGGGTAACATCCAATCGGTGCTAAATTTAGCACCCAAAATGTTCTCCCACACAATGCATATATCTCCTGGCAAATAGAACAGAACCAACATCATATAGGTGTTCGGTTAGTTTGAGAACAGACTCATAATCAGATGTTTCCTCGACAACTATCTTCTTTTATTGAATGTCTTATCTCTCCGTTCAATGCTTTATCAAATAGCTAGCCAAACTTTTTTATCAGATCATTAAACACTTTAACATGATATTAGAGTAGATAGAGGTCTTGATTCAAATGTCACATTCATTTTTTTTATCAAGGAGAGTTAGCATGTGCTTCATCTAGAAAAAGAGAGTCAGACCATGTATTGAAGATATAATTAAGTAAATTAAAGTTTATTTTATCCAATAATTTAAATTTTTAAATAAGATGGTTACACAATTCAACAGATTAACTGTTGAATTCCTTTTAAATAAGATGGTGCCCTTCCGTCAATTCCTTTCACTTTCAGCCTTGCGATCATCATACTCCCCCCGAAACCCAAAAACTTTGATTTCTCCTAAGGTGTCGGCGGAGTCCTAAAAGCAACATTCGTCGATCCCTGGTCGGCATTGTTTATGGTTGAGACTAGGACGGTATGTGATCGTCTTCAAGCCCCCAACTTTCGTTCTTGATTAATGAAAACATCCTTGAGGTGTCTTTCAACACCTCTACCCCCTTATATATACTTAAAAAAACAAAACCCAAGTTTCAGGAGTAGACATGTTTTGGCCAGAGAATCATAATAGTCATGTACAACACCAAATAACACAAACAACGCAAGTTGCACCTGAAGCCCACGTCTGCCTGGGCGTCACGCATCGCGTCGACCCCGCACACCGCACCCATTCTCATGGTCGCGGCGGTACCGTGGGACGGATACTGGCCTCCCGTGCGCCTCGAGCATGCGGTTGGCCTAAATGCGAGTCTACGACGACGGACGTCACGACAAGTGGTGGTTGAAACTCAACTCTCGGTCGCGGCTTTGAAGTCAGAACTTGGGCTTGATCATATTTAAATGCATTTTCACTTTACGCTCACCGGACTCACATTAGTTCTCCAAAAGAAAACATAAAATAAAAAGAGAAAAAAAGACGAGCGACTAATTATTCATCGAATGCTAGAAGGTCAAAGATCTTACCTTGATGGTGCTAACAATTTGAGAAATCAGTTGAGGTAGAAACTCTTTAACTCCAATAATTCCTATTCTTGCCAGATTTCCAGTGAAGTCATTTTGACCAATGTAGAATATATAGAGCGACTTTCCAAATACGTCCGGGGAAGGCAGATTAGTTTGCCCTGAAAAATTCGGACATATTCGGTTATGGTTAACAATAAAAAGTAATATTCCTCAAAAATCTTTTAGAATGGAACACTAATGATATACCTTTATGCTGAAGTTCATCGACTTTAACCTTAAATTCTTTCATTTGTCGAAGCTGAATCTGAAGAGAAAAAGGGCTAACTCCAGTAACAAATAAAGAAGTTTGTGGCAAGCGCACTGTGGATGCCGCTGTTGCAAAATTTGCACCATGCCTGTAGTCAGATCCAATTGATTGCAGATATGGACTCAAAAATGGCAAACCGAATGCTTGAGCTGCACACGAGGAATGACTAGACATTCAAAATAAATTTGAAGGTTTAAACAACAATGTAGGAGAGGCAGGACGAAGGACAGCTTTATGTGATCATCTTATCAAAAAGCAAAGGCGGATATAGTGTATCTTCATCTGAACACAGTTCGTTTGCTGCAGAACATAAATTTATATTTAAAAATTCACTAAAATTGCACCAAATAGTAAATATGAATCCGTAACCTTAAAGATACAACAGTTTCAACATTAATAATGTTACAGGTTGAACTCATGCAGCTTAAATTATGGATTCATCAATCATCACCAGTGTTATGGTATGGTGGGAAGAATTAGGGACCAGAACACTCAATAAAAGGGCTAATAATGGTTAGGATAAGAATCTAGGACAGAACCTATATATTATTGACAAACAACAACTTCCGATGATAATCAGAACATGCATGGACCAAACTTGCTGCTTTTTTCAGCAAAGATTATTTCATTTACTTGAAAATGCAAACTCCTGTAATCTCAGTCCGAAAGTTTGCAGGTCCTTGACATGACACTAACACAGTACACTTCGTCTCCTTCATCTTATCTAACCTTTAAGATATTTAATAATCTAAATCATAATACTATATGTAAAAACTATCCTTTATCTGTCTGTTAAACGTCTGTCTTAATTAATTCGATTGAAACAGCAAGAACATAAACTAGAACAGACGTTGGGAGCGATGTTTTTGTTAATCTGATTTTACAATGTTTAATGCTTATCATGGAACAAATAAAAAGCATAATTGTAAGAAATCATGTTTTTCAAGATGGTAAAATACTATAGCAACAGCCAACAAGCACGCATTACTAAAAATGTAGTTCAAGCAGTCAATATCATCACTCCTTATTTGTCACAAGAACAACAGAAGGCATCACTATAGTGTTAGGATGTGTTGATGATATGTTAATTACAGGGGATATCTTGAAACTGATCGGGGAGAGAAAAGCTTCATTACACCAGGCTTTTAAGATGCAAGACTTAAGGACACTAAGATATTTTCTGGGAATTGAGTTTGCAAGGTCCAAGCAAGGGATTATCATGCACAGAGGCGGACTTAGGTATAAACTTGAAGGGACACAGGACCCTGTAAACCTCGACAGAGATCTTGTATATGTATATGTGTATACTTTGAAAATGATTAATTTAAATCACTTGGTACCCTGAACACTAAAAGCCTTTTGGGGCATTGGTTGAGCAGAATAGTGGTACCCCATCGTGTTAAAATCCTGGGTCTGCCTTTGATCATGCATCAAAGGAAATATGAACGAATTATATCAGAAGTAGGGCCATTTGCAGCCAAACCAATGGGAACTCCTATTGACATCAGTGTCAAGCTTACCTCAAAGATGTATGATATCACATTAATACTGCAGGAAAAACATAAGAAGATCGAACACTGATTGAACCTCTTATCAAACATTAATAGGTAAGCTCCCATACTTGACAGTTACTAGGCTTGACATCTCATTAAGTGTTCAAACACTAAGTATCATCAATCCAAAAAATAACATATGAAAGCTGCTCTAAGAATTGTGAAATATGTGAAGAACCAGCCAAGTCAAGGAAAACTATTATCCAGCAATACAATTACTGCATATCGTGATGCAGACTAGGTAGCATATCATCTTACCAGAAGATCTATTACAGGGTTCCTAATCAAAGTTGGTGACTCTTAGTTTCCAGGGAATTACAACAACAACAACAACAACAACCCAGTATAATCCCACTTAGTGGGGTCTGGGGAGGGTAGTGTGTACGCAGACCTTACCCCTACCATGGGGTAGAGAGGCTGTTTCCAAATAGACCCCCGGCATCCTTCCCTCCAAGAACTTCCCACCTTGCTCTTGGGGAGACTCGAACTCACAACCGCTCGGTTGGAAGTGGGGGTTGCTTACCATTAGAGCAACCCCTCTTGTCTTAGTTTCCAGGGAATTAAAGAAACAAATTATTGTATCCAAGAGCTGAACAAGGACTTGTGTCCAGTGGCGAAGCCACATGATCACAAGGGTGATCGTCGAAAAATTATACTGTATATATATAGGTAAATAACACATATTGAACACCCTTTGTCGGATTTTTCTTTTTCACTTCTTTCAAATTTGAATACCCTTGGAAAAATTCCTAGCTTCACCACTGCTTGTGTCTACTAAATACATCTCTACTAAAGACCACCAGCAGATATTCTCACACAAAGGGGTTAAGCAGTGTTCAACATCAATATCTAAACTCCAAGCTGGGTGCTCTTAGTGCATTCACCCCGACTAGTTTGAGGGGGAGTGTTAAATGAAGCAGAGGCATTTTGGTCATTACATGTAATAGTCCAATTAGTCATTATGTACTGTTGGTTCAGCTTGTATATACATACACACTACATAAGTTTTTTACACCATCATATTAATTTGATGTACAATTAAATAGTGCTCTTCATAGCAAGTTTGATATGCTAATCTAAAAAGACAGGTCGGTTAAATTAAGGAATGGGGAAGAATCATTTGACCTAGGAAATCAAGGATGACTCTGCCATCAGTTGCCCGTCCAACAGGTTTCTTGAAGTAAGTCATTCCATGGGGAGGACCCTGAGCTGGGAAAGCTGCCCAATAACCACCTGTATCAGTATTCGAATCTCCAAAGTTAAAGATTGCTTTATAACCACAGTTTTTGCACTGTGTTGTATCCACCATAAATAAAATTGCTGCCAAGAAAACCCAAGTAATCGCCATAGAATAAGACCATAAACTCATTCTTATTAATGGCTTCATGTTTTCTCTCAAACAGGAATGTTTGGACAGAATGGAGCTTATTGTGGGATTCGCTGAAAGCACTGTTCTTTTCATATTTGTAGGTAGAGAAGCTGTGCACGGGGACAACAACTGGTCAAAGCAATGAAGTTTATGTCACAACAAACATTGCTTGATAATGTTTTCCGGTCATTAACATAACGTGGACTTTAATTTGTTTTTCAACTTTTTGTACACTTAGCCCCGCTAGTGATATTATTTGATTTGAGTACTAACGTGGGACTCTGTCTAAAGTCCTCTTATGGACTTGGCGTCCTCGCCCAGAGCACCGAGGTTTTTCCCGTCTAAAACAGTTCAGTCCGTTAGTAATATTGTCCGCTTTGGACGTAAGTCTTTACGGGTCTAACATGCGTCACTAAAGTCTATGACTTATTAACTTATATATCTAGCATCTCTCTTGTATTTTATGGACGTGGGATTCTGTCTAAAGTTTAGAATAATACTTTTTTTTTTCTTTTTCTGAATTATTTTATCAAATGGGACAGAGAAATTTTAGAAAGTATTACTTCTTATCAAGAAATATGTAAACTTTTCAAAATATTTGCATAATGAAGTGGAAAAAAAAAGTTGGTACACAATCTTGAAATTTTTATCATGTAATCCCCACCACTTAAAAAGGAATAACAGGTTTTGGAATATAACGGTCAAACTATCTCATGTGCAGCCTTAATTCGTATATCAATTCCTTAATTTTTAATGAAAATAAAGCCTACATATTCAAAAATTATATTAAACTACTTAAAATATATAGTCAAGAGAAAAAAAATCAGTATTTGATTCCCCAAATATTAGTAGTTTTGTACACAAAATTATGGAAATTAATGTACATCTATGAGACTTGTTTTTCTTAGTTCCAAAGATATACAAAACTCAAATGAAAGATGTTAGTGTCATTATTTGATTGATGCATGTAAGTATTAATTCACAAATTGTTGGAGATCTCATGTGGGAAAATGCATCAGTTTTTTTCCTAAATCAACTTGGTATTAGAGTGTAAGGGAAATGCAATGAACAATAAGATTGTATTCGTTGGATTTAGTTTAGAAAAGGGACAACGTGTATCGACGAGTGTTTTTTTTCTACTACTAAAAACCATGACAGATTACAATGGTGAATATTTTTCCTTAGAGAAAACAATATTATTCATATATTGGGGAAACTATTTTTTTCTGACGTGGCAAGACACGTGGAAAGGTCAAAAGGTTATCCTTCCGAAAGAGGATAAATAAAAGATATTAGAAGACAAATTAGACACGGGACGAGATTCAGCTACGAGTCACGTATCTGTTCAAAGTGGGTTGGAACATAATTCTAAAGACAAAGGGTATCAAGAATAAATAGATACGAGTTCTATATCTATTTAAGACATTCAAATGTAACAAGTCAAAAAGCATTTAAAGCATGGATCTGGAGGCAGAAAGTTCAATCATTAAATACTTAATACGTTGAAGAATTAGCTTTTAATAAGAATGATTGTGTAAAAACCCATTTAATGTCATTTATTACTCATAATTATGTCATTAAAACCTAAGTTTCATTCTCCTACCTAGAGTCAGCTATAAAAGGAGGAAGTTCTACCAATTGTAGAGACGATCAACTGTTGAAAACCTACTGAAATACAATTTTACTTTACTGTTCATTCTGATTATTGAGAGCATATCATATTTTTCGGTCTCTTGATTATCAGTAACCCAATTTTTCTATTATTTTCTGGTTTTAATCAAAGTTCTATATTTTGGTTAAACAAATTGGTTCCGTTACCGGGAATCTGATAATCAATCATTACTAAAGCTTACACACTTTACTTGTGGTTAATATCATGTCGAACACCAACAACAACGTTGTTGACAACCAAATCCCTCACGTTCAAGGGGATTTGAACAATGATAATATAATTCCCTCCCCTCAAGCCTCTCCACGCCAGTCTCGTGAAGGTACTCCTGTGCCTCTGTCCGATGAACAAGAGCAGTCATGACACCTTGAAGGGACAGAACAAGATCTTCAAAGGATAATCTATGCACGAGTCAATCAAGCTCTCCAAACTTTAGTTAACCGGTTGCCTTCTTCACCACATACTCCTACCCCTAATAACAATACAATGGAGAATCCTCGCTCTGCTTTGGGTAACATAAAAGAGGGATCTCCCAGTGGACCACGAGAAATAGATACAGGTAATACAAATAACTCTTGTATAAACCACGAGAAATTGAGTTATTACAAACCAATGAAGACTGTTTTGTTTGGTCCCATGTTCAAATCAGAGGAAAAACATCGGATGTCCATCTTGTATAAACCGTGAAAAGTAAGGATGGCACGCAAGAGGAAAGTTCAGAAATTGGGTCGACTTGGAAGGACCAAAGGTACATGAAAAGCTATCTATTTATTATTATCGAAAGCTACTATAAGCACTTTTTAAGTTCAAACAAACAATCTCCTATGTTTGATATACGTGATATTTTATCCACAATAATAAAACGTATTTTTTCATAATTTATATATAAAAAATATATATATATTTGGAACGGTAACTTGAAATAAACCAGATTATGGCTAAAAGTAGCTTCCAAAATTTGACATATAATTCTAAGGACTGTAATGGCAAGGAAAGAGCAAAAGCAATAAAGTCCCTGGTTCTTCAAAACTAGGGACTTTATGTTTAAAAAAAATATTATTTTAAAAAAAAGAAGCGGACATGTTCAGGTATATTTATGCTGAATTATTTTTCTTTTAATTTCTTAAGATTTTACTAACAATTTTAGATGCTAGGCAAAATCTCTAACCCGTGCCAAATGATGAAACACAACCTGCATGGCGAAATAGAATACTCTTAAATTCTAAGCCTAGGGTTATATCAATCTGATGGAAGTACATACTGGTAGGAAGTCTTCATCTAAAATTGTATCTTCGAGTCCCGCATATTTTCTGTTTCAGGAAAAGGACCAACATAAGAACAATAACCAAGTGTTCAAGGTTTCATTTATTCAACTCTCAAATACTTGGGATACTATACCCTCGTGCAGAAAAATAGACGCGGGTCCATAAAGGAAAAGAGATTCGGGAGCAGATCAAATTTTGCTACAAAGTGCCATATATCAAGATTCGGCTATGAATAGCTACGTTACTTTACAAAAAATATTTTTCAATGTTGTAAACATTTTCCAAACCCTTTCTATATATATAAGATAGGGTTGTGGATATATGCTAAGATAGGTTGTAAAAGAAAACCTTATGTATTATATATTAAGAAATCTGTTATACGAAAAACAGTTACGAGGAAGTTATAGACGTACCGCAACACATGTATTATTTGAAAATTTGCTCTTCATTAATAAAAACTTGTTCAAGTTATTTTATAGAAGAAACATGTGCTTCCTATCTTCTTTCATTGTATTGTAACACCATTATGAAGTTGAGACGTCTTCTTCATTAAGTGTCGATACACACAAAAGGGCCCTCTCTTTTTTAAACCTCATGTTGATATTCCATGGGATGAATCATAAAGAATTTTCAAAAATAATTATTCTATAAGTCCTAAATAAGAAAATAGGCAAGAATAATATAAACAATAAAAATGCTAAATCATTCTATAAGTCCTAAATAAGAAAATAGGCAAGAATGATATTCAAAGAAGTACTTATAAAACTTCTTAGCTTAAAAATGATTCAACAATAAATCTTTATAAAGTAGAAAATCTTTACAAACCCCCATTAATGTAAACTGGGGACTAGTTGGAAAGATAATTCTCAACTCGCATTCAAAGGAGCTGGTTCTTCCGAAACTGTTGGGATAATCTCCTTATCTAAAGAAATTACAGGCACGGAGTCAACTTTTAGGGGAATAGCAACAGTTGGGATATTAGGACTGTTAGGAGAAGCAGGAGCCACAGGAGCCTCGATTTCTTTTGGTTGATCCTCAGGAGCTTGGTTAACAATATTGTTAACTTCAATAGAAGCAGCTCCATCATTGGAGGGATCATCAGCCACGGTGGTATCATCTGGGGGAGAAAGACATTCAAGTGATTGTTCAGTCATCTCAATGGTATTTAAGACCTTGTCCACTCTGATTGCAAATCAAAGCCTTCTTGACTAGCCTCCGTCAAAGCGTCACGACGAGAATTCAGGAAAGCCCAGCTCACCTCCGCATCAAAACTTTCCTCGAGGAGAGCATAGTCTTTTTTCCACAAGGTAAGATCATTTTTCAATGATTGAGTCTCATTCAGAGTAGAACTAAGGGTGGCTTCAAGGGAGGCACGAGAGTCTTCTAAAGCACGTGCCTTATCAGTAGAAGCTTGCAAGTCAGCCTGAGCCTGCGATAAAATTTGTACTAACTCTCCTGCATATTCTTCCTTCTTGCTTAATAAAACTTTAAGTTCTCTGATCTCCTCACTTGACTTAGATAACTGTTCAGAAAAAGTATATTTCCGGCGTTCTTTTTCCTTCTCCACCTTACTGAAAGAAGCTTTGACCCCATCTAATTCAGAAGATAAAAATTATTTTTGTTGCTCCAAGTTATGATTGCTCTCTTGTAAATTCCTAATCTTTTTTTGAGCATCCTTCAGTTGCTCTTGCCAATTGTTTGCTTTATTGTCGGCTTCCCTAGCCTTCTTTTCAGCCTCAAGAATCGCGCGGTCAGCTTCACGAGCTTTTTTTTTAAAAGAGAAATTCTTCCCATAAGTTCCGTGCCTATAAGATTAGCCTATAAAAAGGGGGGGGGGGTAAATATAAGTTGAAATTAAAAAGAAAATTTTATTAAAAAAAAGAGTGGAAAGAAACATACCTTCAGGGTACTATGAACTATGTCGTTCATTAAAGTTAAACAACTGTGACTGTCCATTTTCCTCTTCTCTACTTTCCCGATTAAGGGTCCAAGCCAAACATCTGCCCCACCTGATTTCCTTAAAAGGCTTCTGTTAGCCAGAACCTCAAGCGTAACACTCCTCACAGCCATGCTTCTATTATTGGAGTCTTCTTCTACATGACTAACAGAAGAAGAGGGAATTACAAAATGAGGTACGGTAGAAGAGGTGAAAACAGTAATGTTAATAGAAGTTGAAACAGGTACGGGGGCATAGGTTGGTGAGGAAATAGGAATGAAAATGATAGCTCGATTAACGCATGAAGATATTGGAGAAGCAGGAGAAACAGAAATAAAAGTTGGAAGAGGGGTTTCCTCCAAAACTGGGTTAAAATTTCCACCCTCAAAGCCTTCAATGAAAAGGCATTGAGTGGACTCAGGAGTATCATTCGGGATAATTTCTTCATCGGATATAATATTAACAGGCTCGGAGGTGCAAGCAGGAGAAGCTTTAATGTCATCCTCAGAAACTATCACACGCCTTTTAGACCTAGGACGAGCTGCCAAAGGGGTATTATCTTCTTCTTCATTAGAATTTTCTTCAAATGATTTCCTTTTTATTAGAATATCTCGTGTCCTCCCTAGAGGTAAGGAAGCATTATAGGAATTCCTAAGGGTAGTAGCTACTTCAGCTGACATCCCTCGATTGGCAAATCCTGATAAAAAAAAGGATAAAAGAAGGGATACACAAAAAGAGAGAATTAACTCTATACAAAAGAAATACTAAAAGTATACCATGAGTTTTGACTCTCCAACCGTGCTTAATAGAAATTGATTTCCAAGTATGTGCTTCCATAGGTGGGGCCTTCAGAATAACATCTACCCAAGCACGGAAGCCAGGGACGAGTTCAACATCTCCCATGGTAGCTATCAAAAGGCGTAACAAAATGCTTTAAAAGATAAAAGATCAAAATATTAAAAATAGACACGGTAAGAAATAAAATACTTACGTGTCACGTTCCATTTCTCTGGGAAAGGCATGTTTGATCCACCCACCAAATCAATTGTAGGAACACTAACAAATCGTGTGTACCAACCACGGTCATTGATATCCTCAGGGTTTATCAAAACCCTTTTACCTCTAGCAGATAATGAAAAAACTCCATTACAAAAGAGTTTGGGATGGTAGATATTATGTGTCTTGCAGGAGCATTGAGAAATTGATTGAGAATTGGAACTTTTCTAGGGTTAGGATGTGAAGATTCCATTGTTTAACAAATTGTTACAGAAGAAAAAAATAAAAGGAAGAACTGAGGGGTCACTTGGTGAAAATGATGACTAAAAAAGAAGAAATCGAAAGAGTATATGGAAAACAAGTGGTGGACTAGGAAAAGTAATGATGAAATGCCTATAATAAAGGTAACCATCACTTCGCGGATAGTAAAGAAAAAGGCTGCAGAACTACAGAACTAGTGAACAGGTGACACATATGTGATGCATTAAATGTAAGGGACAATTGAAGCGTCAACACTGACATAATATTTATTGTGACAAAAATTCCCTTTTTAATGAGAATCCACTTCCCAAGTATTTAAATGATAAATAAATGAAAAGTGGGGGGACTATCTGTATTGGGGAAAAAGTTTTTTTCTGACGTGGCAAGACACATGGAAAGGTCAAAAGGTTATCCTTCCGAAAGAGGATAAATAAAAGATATTAGAAGATAAATTAGACACGGGACGAAATTCAGCTACGAGTCCCGTATCTGTTCAAAGTGGGTTGGAACGCAATTCTAAAGACAAAGGGTATCAAGAATAAATAGACACGAGTTCCGTATCTATTTAAGACATTCAAAGGTTACAAGTCAAAAAGCATTTAAAGCATGGATCTGGAGGCAGAAAGAAGTCCAAGTTCAATCATTAAATACCTGATACGTTGAAGAATTAGCATTTAATAAGAATAATTGTGTAACAACCCATTTAATGTCATTTATTACTCATAATTATGTCATTAAAACCTAGGTTTCATTCTCCTACCCAGAGTCAGCAATAAAAGGAGGAAGTTCTACCAATTGTAGAGACGATCAACTGTTGAAAACCTACTGAAATACAATTTTACTTTATTGTTCATTCTGATTATTGAAAGTCTATCATATTTTTCGGTCTCTTGATTATCAGTAACCCGATTTTTCTATTATTTTCTGGTTTTAATCAAAGTTCTATATTTTGGTTAAACAATTCACACGTCCGTTTTATGTGACATTATTAAACCTTATTAATCCATTATAAAAAATGATGTATTTTATATCTAAAAATAATTCAATTTAAAATTTGAGCTTTTATTGTTAAGGTTAGGTGGGAGAGCAGTACAACTAATTGATTCAGACACATGTACCATGCAAAAGATTTTATAAGGGTTTATGGAAATCTTTCACAAATATAATAGTAGTAAATAATAACACGCGGTTGGCCTTAACACTCAAATTAATTCAGATAGTCCACAAACAACAACTGGGTTGGAGTTTGGGAATTATTTGAGGGGTGAGCCATGTTTATAGAGTGGTGATGCCATTTTTCCTTTGTTTTTTTCTTCTTCTGGAATATGGCATTTTGTTCGGTTTTCCCCCTCCAACAATAAATATGCTATTTTGTTGAGTTCCCAGTTCCCACATCCGTAGATTAATGGGATTTTGGTCTCTTATAGCGTTTTGAGATTAAGGTTAAGCTCAAAGTATATTTGTTCATCGCATTTTTCCTTTGTTCAGAACTCACATGGGTGTTTTATGGAGTTTTGGAATTGTTTATCGCATTATGATCATTATTAAAGTCTCACGAAATTTTTCTTAGTACTTGTATGGGGTCAAATACGACCCTTCATACTACGTTCACGGCGATAGGGTACAACCCTTCTCATACGCTCATTATAACAGAACTATGATTTGGGCGTAAGGATGCGAACGATGTTATTCACATTTGGGCGTCCCCATTAAGAGGACGTCGACTGCGCCTCGACGATTTATTATTATTGTTATTTTAAAAGGAGGCCCCTTTCTATATAAAAGGGGTTTCATGTTGTACCGAGCCAAGTTATTATCTAATAACACAACTCTCTCATTCTCTCTCTAGTTTTCTTAACTGTGATAAACAACTGTTCTTGAAGTTCTTCATTTTTGCAATATCATTATATCATAACTACAGTGATCTCACATCTAGGTTTATTATATTTGGTTATGATTTACCCCTTTTCTGTCTTTTGTTTGTTTTAAGCTTATAAAGGTCCGCCATCGTCTGGTGCTTGGCGCGACACTCCTTATATTTCTTCACTATCCTCTTAGGGGTGGTAGCCTTCTTCTGCGCCCCCCGACTCCTATCTACTTTCAAAATGAGGGTCTGAAGAAAAGAAAACAAATCAGCATACACCCAAGGTTTATTCTATGAAACGTAAAGAACAAAATATACTTGCAAAGTTGCACCGATGACTCTTCGGGATAAATCCCTGTCGTTCATGTCCTTTAAACTTTTGCTCTCGGCGGCCGCACACAGAAGAGTCATATCTGCTGCGGCCTGCTCGCTATTCAGCAACAGGTTGAACCCGCCTAGAATCACAATTCGACGGTTAGGCTTAACCGCCGCTATCTCTACACGAGCGTGATCCCCCTACGGCACGTCCTTGACTGTAGGGGCCAGTTCAGGACCTGCCCTCTCCTCGTTGACCGCCGCCTCGGCAACAACCGATGTGCCACCCTCTGCAACACATGTGGGGGCGATATCAAGAACTACCCTCCTCAGGGGAGCCGACCTCCCCGAATGAATGGCATCAACCATTAAGACTGGCCTCGACCCTGGATGGGGCTCACTCGCCCTCCCATACTCTGTGGCAATTCCTTTGCCAAGCATCAGTCGTCGCCTCTTCCGTTCCGGCGGCTCCTCGCCTTTGAAAACCTCCTTTTCAGGTCGAGGAGATGGAGGCGAAGGAGTCGCTTCGCTCGTGGACTCAGCCGCTGGTGCGACCTCAGGTTGGGCGACCTCAAGGACGCCCTCGCTTGAAGATTATCGGGGCACATACTCGTCCTCAGATTCGGTCCTTGCTACCGATGGGGCCGCAACATTCCACCTTCTCCTCCTCCTGGGAGCGCCCCGGCCTGCCAAAATAAGATAGGTCAAGCAACAACACTTAAACGAATCCAAATTTTGGTCGACACGTTATTATGGGCTGTATCGACTGAGGAACTCCGACCACGTACGGCATTCCTCCGGAAAAGAAATCACTCTTTCCACACACGACCTTATGTCTACGATAGGTCAGGGTAGAGAAGCCCTCACTACAAAAAAAGAGCAGAAAAAAAAGTTATATAGACTGAACGGTCAAAAGTAGCAAAAATACTAAATAAGGGTAAAAGCACTCACGTTCTGGATTCCACATCTCCAGGAATCCCTCAAGGGTTGACACCAGGTCCCCCGTCCTGATATAGAAAAATTTGAACCAAAAGCGACGATTGGGCTTATCGTCAGCCCTGACAACCAGGCCCTTTGTGCCACGACTCTTTAGCTGCAGCATAGAGCCCCTCATATAGCCGGGGCTAAATAACTGTAATAGATAATGGACCAAGATATCGAGTCCGGCCTGAGTTGCGTAAGTGGTCGAAATGTGACACACTTCCCAAGTGTACAGAGTAAGCTGAGCTGGACATACATTATAAAAGTGACAAAGCTCCTCCGCCAAAGGATAAATTGGGAGGTCGTACCTGATCAGGAATGGGTACTCATAAAAAGCACAAAACCCTGGTCGGTGCACGTTGATAAAGTCGGTCTCAGCCGGCTCCATGACCACCGAGTCAGGAATTTGGCACGCCCCCCGCAAGTCATCTAAATATGATCGAAGGAGCTCGGTGTGATCCCACTGGGGAGTCATTTATCTAGTTGGAAAATCCCTTCGAGCATGAAGCTCTCTAGGAAGAACGTTGTCCATTAAGAGGGACAAGGGGTCTTTGGGCATTTTCCCCACCACCCGAAGATGGTGGAACCCTAGAAGAAGCATCATCTCGGTACCTCCTATTTTGTTGACCACGTTTCGTCATAATGAGTATTTATCTAAGAATAGGGTTTTGATGACTAAAGAAACTTATTTCAACCAAAAAAACCTGAAGGTTCAAAGCAGGAGATATTGATTTCTTTTAGAGAAGATGAAAAGAGGAAGTAAAAAGTCTGAGAAGTTTGAAAGATAGCAAAGATTGAACCTTCCCTCTATTTATAGGGCTCAAGTACACAGAAATCAAATAGGCATGTGTCGAAAAGGGGGTGGGAAACCAAAACGTCAAATCGCTCCCTGAACCATCTCGGGAGCAGATATAATCATGATGCATGTTAGCTGTGACGTCAGTTTAAAAGTAGACCACGTGTCGATGAATCAACAACGCCATGGCGGATTGACATTTTCGCCCATTGAAGACGTATGCTGCATATGCCTCCAACGAGCGGAGGGACTAACTGTATGAGACCAAATACGACCCTTCACATGCTTACGGTGATATGGTATGACCCTTCTCATACGCTCCTTATAACAGGAGTATGATCTGGGCGTAAGGATGCGAATGACGTCACTCACACTTGGACGTCCCCATTAAGAGGACGTCTTCTATGCCTCGACGGTTTTTTATTATTATTTTAAAAGGAGACCCATTTCTATAGAAAAGGGGCTTCCCTGTTGTAACGTACCAAGTATTATTATCTAATAATACAAATCTCTTATTTTCTCTTTATCTTTCTTAACTGTGATAAACAATTGTTCTGGAAGTTCTTTATTCTTTCAATATATTTATATCATAACTACACTGATCTCACATCTAGGTTTATTATATTTGGTTACGATTTACCCATTTTCTATCTTTTGATTGTTTTAAGCTTATAAAGTAACGATTAACTTTTGAGCCAAATAATACTGATTTGTAAAATAATTTTGGAGAAGAAAAATAACGTATAAAAAGTAATGTAGAAGAAACAAAATTTAATCTGAGCTCACCGAATTCACATTGTTTCCTTAAGAAACTTAATCCCCTCCTAGTACCCGAGGTTATAGATTATTTCCTCCCAGGATAGAATGCATTATACACTGATGTAACGGTACTTTAACCTCAGTGTTTCAACGAACACAAATGGAGGCATCAAATTACACTTACGTTGTTTGTTTTGGTAAAAAACAATGTAGAAAGGTAAAAGAGAACTCAAAATTTCATATTGAAAAATTGAGGGAATAGTGTGCTTTTTATAGCAAACGTGTTGAGTTTAAACGAAGAGGTGCAACTCTTCAGAAGGTCAATCACGATTGTTCACGTAAAACGACCATAACGTAAATGGCTATTTATGCAAAATAAATCGGGAATCCAAAATGGGGAGGAAAATTAATTTTCATTGCAAAAAAGGATAATTTGGATTAAATAATATTATGTTAATGTTTATATTATAAATTTGGTCCAAATATTTAATCAATCAAGCTTTTGATCAAATCTGAATCTGACTGAGCGACGACAATGGCACATGCTTGCCTTCTTCTTTAACTCTTTAAGAGCTAGAAGAAGAGCATTGTATAATACCCATCAAAAGTTTTTTCCTCCTCCAATACGTGATAATGTCCCTTTGTCAAGAAGGAAAACTCAAATATTTAAATTTCCCTCCATTTTTCCTCACCATCTTTTAAGCAAAAATAAGTTTAAAACCTCAACAACAACAATCCCCCTCCCCCCCCCCCATGAATGAGGAATGGCTATATCACGGAAATATGCACGAATACAATTTGATTCACGAGAAAGAATTAATCGCATCTGGATAAGTAGGTTTCCCTTTGAACTTTCCATAGTGAACTTATGTCGGATATACTCAATTAATCGATAGATTTGATATTTTTGAACCGTCAAACTTTGTTGTATACCTAGACAACCATAAGTTACACAATCAATCCTTAACCGTCTTTGATTCTCATTGTGGTGTTCATTTCATCCATGAACACCGCCTGGTTTCATAAGTGCATAGAGATTTAGCCTTACAGAACTCTCCTTGAAGCGGCTAACACTTTACACTACATAGGTGATTCCTAAATGTGTCATTCCATAGGTACAGTATTTGATATACCCCGTATCAAATTTAGAAACCATTAAAAAGCCTTAATACTTTATCCTTGGTACGGAACATTATCTCACCACGAGATTGGACCAAAATTTTAGTTGACAATGTGGAACCGTTATTAATGACTTTGTTTGATATCCTTGAACCTAGATCTTGGGATCTCCAATCTTCTAGGTAGAGTTACCGTCATAATGATCTGTCCTCGATCATAGTCCCATTCCCCTTGATGATTTCTCAACTACCTATCTAGTTAGGCCTTTCGTAAGTGGATCCGACACATTATTGCTTGACTTTACATAGTCAATCATGATAATTCCTCTAGTGAGTAATTGCCTAACGATTTTATGTCTTCGTCGTATATGATGAGATTTATCGTTATACATAATGCTCCCAATCCTTCCAATTTTCGCTTGACTATCGCAATATATACTTATTAGGGCCAACAGTTTGGGCCAAAATGGACTATCTTTCAAGAAATTTCAGAGCCATTTAGCTTCTTCACCGGCTTTATCTAAGGCTATGAACTCAGCCTCCATTGTAGAGCGGGCAATACAAGTTTGTTTGGACAACTTTCAAGATACTATTCCTCCACATTAGTGAATACATATCCACTTGTGGATTTAGAATCAGTTGAACTGGTAATCCAATTTGAATCACACTATCCTTCAATCACAGTAGGATACTTACTGTAGTGCAACATAAAGTCCTGGGTATGTTCTAAATATCCCAAAACTCGTTTCATTTCCATCCAATGAGATTGATCTCGATTACTCGTGTAGCGACTTTATTTACTTATAATACAAGCTATATCCGGTAGTGTTTAATTTATTATATACATTAAACATTCCAACACATGAGGCTAGCTCAGAAGGTGTGGCATGACTGTTCACGCATAACGGCCATAATACAAATGGTTGTTTACGCAAAATAAATGGGAATGCAAAATGCGGAGGAAAATTATTTTTCCGTTACAAAGATGATGACACTATTGACCGAAGTTGAAGTCGAGCGAGTGACGACGACGCGAGGTTTGCCTTCTTCTTAACTCTTTAAGAGTTAGAGGAAGAGCAATTGTATATATACCCGTCAAAAGTCTTTTCTTCCTGCAATATGAGACAATGTCACTTTGTCAAGGAGGAAAACTCAAATATTTTATTTTTCCTCCATTTCCCATTCAACCTCAGCTTAAAAACCCAACATTTTTTTCTTTGCAAAAACTAAAAGTTAGGTGATTTCTTTTAATTTGACTAAGATTTGGTGGACAAAGTTACTCGGTACTTAAGCAGAGAGCAAGCAAGTACTTAGTTTGTAGAATAGTAAAGGTATACGCCATTATGAAATAAATTATCAAAACTTCAAGAATATTTAAATTCGTTTCATTCAGTTTGCTAGTAAATGACTCATGAGTCATGGTTTATTACAGCTAAACACAAGAAACAACAGTGTCAATGTATAGGCTGGACATCACAATAATGGTGAAGTGGAAAAGGAGGATCAAAATAAGAACCATTTAAAATGGCATATGCAGTGAGTTTGTTTGCTGCATCTGTGGCATGTATTCCATCCCAACTTACATAATTTTGTGGATCCTTACAGGCATTGGCTGTCACTTTAGTTCCATTTATTTGTTTGGTATTTCCACAGAATATTTGCTGGTTAAAATTGTAAGCACCACCTCCATATCCACAACATGCTTTGGTTCCATATTTTAGCCCTGCAAAAGCCAAACTTTCACTAAATAAAGAATGACACTTCGTACTATTTGAAGAGCCGGTTTTCCTAATCTATGATTATCTTCAAATCTATTTTTTCCTAATAATTGTCTTTAAATATATTTTTCAAAAACTTTTGACTATAAATGAATGTGATTTACAGGATTTTACATAATCTTTTAATATGTAAATTGTATTCAGAGAATGTAATAGGAACAGAATTGAAAGATTTGTGAATGAAAACCATTACCAGTACACTTGAAATACTCCTCAAACAATTTTTTTAATACTATTCATGACCAAATGGGGATGGGGGAGTACACGGTTGACCACTAAAAATATATATATATTTACTTTTAAGCCATCATTTAAAATGTTTCTAGTATTTGGCCACTGCTTTAATAAATTTTAACTACCCGAACGAAAATACCCTTCTGCTCATGTCTTTAACTTCAAGACTTTAGGACTACATGTCCTTAACTTTTGAACTTGGAACTCTAAGTTCAAGACTTTAGGACTACATGTCCTTAACTTTTGAACTTGGAACTCTAAGTCAAGGACTTCAAGGCTATACGCCCTTAACCTTTGAACTTGGAACTCAAACTTCAAGACCAAACGTCCTTAACTTTTGAACTTGTAAGTCAAATTTAAGGACCTATTGTCCTTAACTTTTGAACTTGTAATTGTAAGTTAAGAACTTTAGGACTGCTTGTCCTTAACATTTGAACGTGTAAACTTCAAGGCTACATGTCCTTAACTTTTTAACTTGGAACTCAAACTCAAGACCAAGTGTCTTTAACTTTTGAACTTGTAAGTGTAAAGTTAAGGACTGCTTGTTCTTAACTTTTGAACGTGTAATTGTAAGTTAATGAATGTCTGTCCTTAACTTTGAACTTGAAAGTCAAATTTCAAGACCAAGCGTCCTTAACTATTGAACTTGTAAATGAAAGTTAAGGACCTATTGTCCTTAACTTTTGAACTTGTAACTGTAAGTTAAGGACTACTTGTCCTTAACTTTTGAACGTGTAACTCTAAGTTAAGACTGTCTGTCCAAGACAAGAATGTAAGAGTTCATGAACTCTTAAAAATCATTGAAGAGAATAATGTAAATAGATAACATTGGTTTCGTGTTTGGTTATACAAAAAAACGAGATTGAATTGATCCTTTCAACTTTGAACAAAAGCTAAAGTAAAAAGAAAGTAGTGGTCGATTTATGTATTCCATGCAAAAAGAGACAAAAGTAAAAGCGAAAGATCAAAAAACAGAAAAGAGCATAAGGAGGAAGAAATCAACCAAGTTATACAGTAAATTCTTGTCGATAGTGGTGAATGATAGGGTTTACAGATCGGACAAAGAAAAATGGCTCTGTTTGAGAAGGAAAGGTTAACATTGTCTTTTCATATTAATTTTAATAGATTAATAGTTACTATTGCTAAGTATTAAAAATATTGAATAATTTTAATAGATTAATAGCTACTATTGCTATCGCACGCCATTTCTACCCAAATGGGCCTAGTGGATCTTTGCCTAACCATATGTGCAGAAAACCAGTACTCCCTCCGGTCCAAAATAAGTGATGTTTTGGGTGTTTGCACACATATTAAGAAAATCACCTTTTAGCATTTATTAGCAATAGAATTGACCATTTTAACCTTACTATCTCACATAAACACTCCTAACACATATTCCAATACTATTTACTCCAAGGACAATATAGGAAAAACATCATAAAGTCATTCTTGAAATCCGAAAACATCACTTATTTTGGACCACAAAAAAATGGCCAAAACATCACTTATTTTGGACCGGAGGGAGTATCTTTTTAGCCTCAAAGCGTTAAACTGAAAAAATGTCAGATTTTGCGGCATTCAAAACAGAAATTTGGACTGTTCAGCATTTTATCATAAATAGAAAAGGAAAACAAATATACCATGAGAAGTAGGGTGTTGGAAGAGGTCCAAGAGCACAGCATGAGTGTCCACGTATACCACATTTGCATCAGCAATTTCTTTTCTTGTTTTTGCCAATGCTGTTTTGAGCATATTGTTATAATCCACCACTGCATTATTGTATGATATTAAACAACCAAACTGGTCTACATCAGAATTGTTATGAGGCAGCTCCACCATAAATGCAGGGTAACATCCAATTGGTGCTAAATTTAGCACCCAAAATGTTCTCCCACCTAATGCATATATCTCCTGCCAAATAAAACAGAAGTAGCATCAGATTGGCGTTTAAGTGGCGGCAAAATGGTTAAAAAAAATAGTTAATCACTCATATATTCATTAAAAAATGGATTAGATATAAGTTTTTTAAAAACAGGTCAAATATAAATAAGAATCATATTATCCATTTAGAAAATGGATAATCAATGAGTTTAAGTTTACATTTGTAAAGCCTCAAATTGGGGGTTCCTGACGGTCAAACCGTTATCCGTATTAAATATGGATTGGGCCAAGTCGGATAATTTATCCATTTATCCATTACTTGTATTCGATCCGAACCATATCCAACTTGACATGTCCTTTTGCCACTCCTAGACGTTCAGTTAGCTGGAACACGGACTCATAATCAGATGTTTCCTCAGCGGCTATATTTCTTCAATGTCCTATGGCACTCTCTTTGTTCAATCTAAAACGAGTTAAAAGTCTTTCTTAACAGCGTGTTTGGATGGTTGTTTTCCATTGTATCGTAGTGTATTGCTATCAGTTTTGTTGTTTCATTAAAATTGGTTCTATTATATTGTTAAATCCATTATTTCGGAACAATAAAAAATGTCATTTTTTGAAACAACCGATTTAGTGTAGTGGAATTGTTTCCTATTTTTCTTTCCAGTTATGCCCTAACTTATCACTCCATAATTCTATTTTACCCTTTACTTTTTTTTTTTTCTATTTTAACTCCAAATCTCAAACTATAACCTTTTTTTTTCCATAACTTCTGCCGCCTACGTTTAAGGTGTTTTAACGTCTTTTATTTTACATTCTCTCCTAATTTGCTTTTAACTCGATTGTAATTAGCTATGCTCCTTTGTTTTGCCTTCTTCTGTCTCGCTTCTCTGTTCTGCTTTCTTAAGGTGTTTTGCCTTCTTCTGTTTTGTTTTTAAAATCATTTGTATGCATAATTTTTGATAAATTTAATATTTAAATAATTGAGGGTATTTCAGTAAACTTATCAGTTATAGTATAGTACGATACAGTCAAACCAAACAGTATAGTATTATTTAACAATAACAAACAATACAATCTATCCAAACATTGTATTCATAAAACAATTACGATACAATAAAATACAATACATTATAAAATGAGAGGGAACAATGATCAAAACAGAGTGTAAATAGAAAATTGTTGTTTAAGATCATGATGAATTGTGATGATCAATGTGTTGAAGACATAATTAAGTATGAATATACACTCTATTTCATAGATAGATTAAGCTTTTCGCTAAAATGGTCACACAATTAAGTAAGTGAGGTCCTCAATTCAAGTCCCACATGTCTAAGCCAAGAAAAGAGTCAAACTTCAAAAAAATATAATTAAGTAAATAAAAGTGTACTCTATCTAACAGTTTACTCTCAATAAGCTCACATTAATAGTTTCCAAAAGAAAAAACAAGATAAAAAGAGAAGGAAAAGACTAATTATTCATTGAATGTTAGGACATTGACGTCAAGTTAAAGATGTTACCTTGATGGTGGTGGCTATTAGGGAAACAACTTGAGGTAGATACTCTTTCACTCCACTTATTCCAATTCTAGCCAAATTTCCAGTGAAGTCATTTTGGCCAATGTAGAATGTATATAGTGATTTTCCAAATATGTCTGGTGAAGGAAGATTAGTTTTCCCTGAAAATTCAGACATCGATAATGAATAACATTAATACAACATATTATATTTACTTAAATATTTGTGGAAAGAAATATGGTTTACCTTTATGCTGAAATTCATCGACTTTAACCTTAAATTCTTTCATCTGTCGAAGCTGAATCTCAAGCGAAAAAGGACTAACTCCAGTAACAAATAAGGAAGTTTGTGGCAAGCGCACTGTGGATGCCAATGTTGCAAAATTAGCACCATGTCTGTAATCAGATCCAATTGATTGCAGATATGGACTCAAAAATGGCAGACCTAATCCTTGAGCTGCATATGAAGAACAACCAAACTTTCAAATAACTGTTACAGATTTAAACATAAATAGATGAGAGTCAGGATGAATTAAGGGGGGAGATATTTTCCTAAATACATAATTAGCTTCTTGTTTAACTGTGTGACCATCTCATTCTATAAATTTAAAACACAAGAAATAGACAATTTTATATATTACATAATTATACCTTCAACAAATATTTTCCGGTCCAAACTTTACTTTTTTCATGGTCGAAACACATTAAAATTCTTTTAATTGATGAATGATAGTGTGGTTTGAACCGAAGACCTCAATTATACTTAACTGTACAATCGTCTCAACAAAAAATTTAAACTGTTTGAAAAAAATACAATTCTATTTTGACATAATTCCTCCAATAATTCTCGAAAAGGACTTAACTGATTCAACCTTTGTAATTCATTAGTCTTATGGTATGGTACCCAGGGGCGAATTTAGGGGCGCAAGAGTTTTCACCCGAACACCCTTCGCCAAAAAATTACATTATATATATAAGGCAAAATTTATTTTTTACCTCTATATAATAAGTTTTGAATACCCTTAACACAATCCAAAAGTGTAGTTTAATGGTCAAGGGGTTCAAACATCTCCATAAGGTTATGGGTTCAATTCGCACTAGCTACAAAAAAAAAATTTTGAATCCCCTTAGTGGAGGTCCTGCCTCCGCCACTGATCATACCAAGAATTAGGAACCGGCCAAAACACTGAAAAGGGCTAATAATGTAAATTGAAATTAAGCACGCATATGAAGCGGTCACGGGTGCAATAGTTAGGATAAGGACCTATATGAATTAACAAAAGCTTCCAATGATAATGAGAAGATACAAAGCATGGACCAAGTTTGATGCTTTTTCCAGCTCAGGCTATTTCGTTTTCTTGTAAATGCAAACTCCTCTAATCAATCTCATTACCTATTCAAAACATGACACTAACAGAGATGGTCACACTTTTCACTAAGATATCTTCTTTCTAACTTTTCAAGGCAACAACAACAACAATTACCCAATATAGTCCCACGAGTGGGGTATGAGGAGGTTAATATGTACGCAGGCCTTACTAAAACAAAAAAAAGTTAACTCCATTTCCAGTCGTCCCTCGGCGAATGAGCAAGAAAGGAAAAAAAAACAAAAACAAAAACAAACATACTTCTTGATTCAGTTAACTCCATTTCTAACATACTTTTTACATCTTCAATGGTAGCTTTTAGGTAGAAATTAGAACCAACTAATGCTGAAATATAAGAAATCTTGTTTTCCAAGATGGCAAAGATACTAGTTATAGAAATGTATCATTATATACTCCGTTGAATTCATTTAAGAAACGAGTTTTAAGTTACGTGTGCTCACAAATGTATAGAATTTTTGCACCATCAGATTAAGTTGACAAACAAATTACATATAGGTAACTCTTGGTAGCAAGTCTGATGAATAATTAAGTCTGGTAAGTAAATTTGTAACACAGTAAATATATACTTATAACTTAAAAAATGGAGATAGAATCATATAGTATATGACCTAGAAAATCAAGGATGACTCTGCCATCAGTTGCCCGTCCAACAGGTTTCTTGAAGTAAGTCATTCCATGGGGAGGACCCTGAGCTGGGAAAGCTGCCCAAAAACCACCTGTATCTGTATTTGAATCTCCAAAGTTAAAGATTGCCTTAAATCCACATGATTTTTTGCATTCTGTTGTATTCACCATAAAGAACAACATTGCTGCATAAAGAACCCAAATCACCCTTGAATCATAAGACCATAAACTCAATCTTATTAATGGCTTCATGTTTTTTGTGTTTTCTCTCAAACAACAAGGAACTATGGATAAAATGGAGTTGTGTGGAATTCAGTGAAAGCACTTTAATTTTCCATATTTGTAGACAGATAAGCTGTGCATGAAGACATCAACTAGTGACGCAATCAAGTGTATATATGTCAAAAACAAACATTGTTATACTGTAATGCTTTCCAATCATTAACCCTGGTTTTTTTTATGTTGACAATGTTAAACTGGTCAATCACAACTTTGTTTGAACTCCTTAAACCTAGATCTCGGTACATCCAAAATTCTAGGTAGAGTTACTGCCATGTTGACTTATCCTCGGCCATAGTCTCATTCTCTTAGATGATTTCTCAGCTCCCTCCTTAGCTAAGCCTTTTGTAAGCGGATCCGCCATATTATCCTTTGATCTTACATAATCAATAGTGATAATTCCACTAGAAAGTAGTTGTCTAACGGCGTTATGTCTTCGTCATATATGACGAGACTTTCCGTTATACATAACGTTCCCTGCCCGTCCTATTGCAGCCTTACTATTGCAATGTATGCAAATAGGAGCCAAAGTTTTTGGCCAGAACGGAATGTCTTCTAAGAAATTTTGAAGCCATTCAGCTTCTTCACCGGCTTTATCCAAAGCTATAAACTTTGATTCCATTGTAGAGCGAACGATGCACGTTTGTTTGGAAGACGTCCAAGATACTGCTCCTCCGCCAACAGTAAAAACATATCCACTTGTGGAATTTATTTTTGTTGAGCTAGTTATCCAATTTGCATCATTATATCCTTCGATAACCGTAGGATATTTATTATAGTATAAAGCGTAGTCTTGGGTATATTCCAAATATCCCAGAACTCGTTTTATTGCCATCCAGTGATGTTTGTTGGGATTACTTGTGAATCAACTAAGTTTACTTATTGCACAAGCTATATCAGGTCTTGTACAATTCATGATGTAAATTAAGCTTCCCAACACACGAGCATACTCCAATTGAGACGTACTTTCACCTTCATTCTTTATAAGATGATGATTTAAGTCAATTGGAGTTCTTGCACTTCTAAATTCCAAGTGTTTGAATTTTTCAAGTACCATTTTCACGTAATGTGATTGAGACAAAGCTAGACCTTGAGGAGTCCTCTGGATTTTAATTCCTAGAATTACATCGACAACTCCTAAGTATTTCATATCAAACTTACTAGCAAGCATACGTTTAGTAGCTTGAATGTCGGCAATGTATTTGCTCATTATTAGGATATCATCAACATATAAGCAAACAATGACTATATAATTTGGAATATTCTTAATGTAAATATATTTATCACATTCATTAATCTTAAAGTCATTTGACAATATTGTTTGGTCAAATTTCGCATGCCATTGCTTGGGTGTTTATTTTAATCCATAAAGGAACTTAACAAGTCGACACGCCTTCTTTTCTTTTTCCGAAACCACAAACTCTTCGGGTTGGTCCATATAAATTTCTTCCTCTAAATCACCATTTAAGAAGGTTATTTCTTTACATCCATTTGATGGTTTTGAAGATCATACAAGGCGGCTAACGCTATTAGCATCCGAATGGATGTAATTCTTGTTACCAGTGAGTATGTGTCAAAATAGTCAAGACCTCCTCGCTGTCTAAATTCTTTGACAACAAGTCTTGCCTTGTATTTCTCAATAGTACCATCGGCTTTCATTTTTTCCTTGAAAATTCATTTAGAACCTAATATTTTATTACCTGGAAGAAGGTCAACCAATTCCAATGTATGGTTGCTCAATATGGATTCTATTTCACTATTGACCGCTTCTCTCCAGTATTATGCTTCTGGTGAAGACATTGCTTCCTTGAAGGTATGAGGTTCATTTTCTAACAGAAAAGTCAGAAAATCTGGACCGAATGAAGTAGATGTCCATTGACGTTTACTTCTTCTCAGATTTTCCTCATTAGGCATACCATCTGTTATTTCCTCCCGGGGTCGTTTTGGCTTTTGGTAGGTCACTTTATTTTCCTTTTTATATAAATAAATATTTTCAAAGAATTCAGCATTATCTGATTCTATTATTGTATTAACGTGAATCTCTAGATTTCTTACTTATAAACGAGAAAACGATATGCCTTGTGTAACGACCCGGCCCGTCGTTACGGAAATTACCACCCCGTCATGTTGAAATTGTATGTTTTATGCTTTTATATCAGTGTTAAAGTCTATCGGGTGAGTTAGGAGTGAATTGGATTGAAAATGAGGCATATAACCTTTGTGAAGGAAACTTGAATAAGGAAAGTCAACCCGGAGTTGACTATTTGGTTAGAGGGCTCGGAATCGGATTCTGATGATTCGGTTAGTTCCGGGAGGTGATTTGTGACTTAGGGGAGCGATCGGAATTGAATTTGGAGGCCCGGTGTAGAAATAGGCTTGAATTGGCTAAGGTTGAATTTTGGCGAAATCCGAACGGTAGGTGAGATTTTGATCCGGGGTCGGAATGAAATTCTGACAGTTGCAGTAGCTCCGTTAGGTGATTTTGGATGTGCCTGCAAAATTTCAGGTCATTCGGACGTCGTTTAGTCGGGTTTTTGATTGGATGCGTAATTCGGAAAGTTTTAAGGAATTTAGGCTTGAATCCGTGTGTAATTGGTGATTTTGATGTTTAGGATGGTGTTTTTATGATTAGAACAAGTTTGAAACGTGTTATGGGGTATGTTGGTGGTTTTCGTTGGGGTCCCGGGGGCCTCGGGTTGATTTCGGGGGTCCAAACGGACCATTTCTTCTATTTTTGAACTGCTGTTGGCTGCTGGTTTTGTTGCAGGACGGATGCTCTATGCGATCGCATAGGGTTATTGCGATCGCATAGAAGGATGGAAGTGAGCCCCGAGTTGTTCTATGCGATCGCGTAATAGGAGATGCGATCGCATAGGTATGGAAACTGGCACTATGCGATCGCAGGGTCATTTGTGCGATCGCATAGAAGAGATTGGAGGGGTGAGTAAGAAGCTTATTGTTCTATGCGATCGCGTGGTCAGTCTGCGATCGCATAGTAGTAATTTGGAGCCTGGGTGAGATGTTCTATGCGATCGCGAAGAGGTAGTGCGATCGCATAGCCTTAATTATTTCGAGCTATCATTTGTTCTACGCGATCGCAAGGATGGGATGCGATCGCATAGTGTAAACGGCCGAGGCAGTGAATTAAAACCAGAAACATTTCACATACGGGTTCATTAACCCAAAACTCCATTTTTGAGTTCCAAGAGGAGAAATTGACGGGAGATTGCTGGGAAATCATCGGGGTTTCATTGGAGGTAAGTTTTGTGGCTTAATTACATCATTTTAACATGAAATCCTTGGTTAATTCTCTGTAAATGGGAGATTAAATGTGGGTTTGAGCCCTAAGCCTAAATTGAATAAAAACACCGATTTGAGTGCTCAAACGGAGTCCGATTTTGGTAAATTTTATATGTATGGACTCGTGGCGAGACGAGGGTTCCAGAAATGTGAATTTCGTAAATTTTCGGAATGTGGGCCCGGGGGCTCGGGTTTTGACAACTTTGGGAATTTTGATGTAAATTGAGTTGTATTGATTGGGTGTCGTCCCATTGGCCTAAATTGTTGTATTTTTACTGTATTTGATGAGATTCTACGCGTGCGGAGCTTGATTCTCGTGGCAAGGGCATTGCGGAGTAGTCGTCGCGCCGTATTGAGGTGAGTAATATATGTGGGTGATGACCAGCGGGTTCGAAACCCCGGTATACCACTTTGTGACGCTGTATAGCGGCGAGACACGCACACTCTTGAGAGTGCGGGGTCGATCATGAACTGGAGACTATAGATTAGTCCGACCTGTTGATACTGTATTATTGGCTATTCTCGAGCCGTCGAACCTCCTTCTCGGATGGTTGCATATATATATATATTGTGATAATGGCCACTCTTGAGCCGTTGAACCTCCTTCTTGGGCGGTTGAGTATACATGTGGGCCGTGAGCCAGTTATTGGATCCCGCGAGGATCGTTATCATTGTCTTATCATATAGACATGCTAGTTTACTACTAGTCCGCAGCTATTTTTGTTATTATGCCAATTCCAATCTCTGGAACTTGACATTTCTATTTTCCAACTGAAAAATGATAAAAGAGTTTTCAAAAACTATTTTTGAGCCTGCGAGGCTGTATCTGCATATTAGCTGACTAGTAGTGGATCGGGCTACGCGCCGCAGCAGGATATATGTTGGATCGGACTGCACGCCGCAGGAATATCTCTATGAGATGTGCTTGGGCTGTAGGAGCCCCTCCGGAGTCTGAACCCCCACAGTGAGCACGGGTACCCAAAATTGGAGTCGGACTACGCGCCGTAGCGGTCATATCATGCATTGCATTGCATTTAGCTACATCTGCTAGTTGTTATGCTATTTATTGGTATTTGTTGGTACAGGTACAGTGAATATTGATTCTATGATAGGGTATTGGTTACGACTTTACATAGTGTTTTATTGTGGATTTTTTATCTACGCTGTCTTACCCCTGTTTATTACCAATGAGTATGGCAGTACTCATTTTACTCAATACACCTTGTGTGCAGATCCAGGTACCTCTCAGCAGACTTGATCCGGTAGCCGCTTAGAGGCATTATGCGGGATAGTCGAGGTAGCTGCAGCGTCCGCAGGACCTGATATTCCTTCTTACTGTCTTGATGTTGTATTGACTTTTCTTTCCGCACTTGGTATCTTGTAAACCTTTATACACTTATGTTCTTTAGAGGCTCATGACTCTTGACCCTTGGTCTATGGGAGTTGATGTATTATGGGACTTGGTTCCCTGTTTTCGTTATTTGTATCGCTGTGGCTTCGTGATTTAATATGCTTAAATGGGCTAAAAGAGAGCTTCTAGCTCCGTTGTTTATATTGATTGGTCAGGCTGGCTTAGCAATGTGCTGGGAGCCATCACGACCGGATTTGGGGTCGTGATAAGTTGGTATCAGAGCCTAGGTTTACTAGGCCTCATGAGTCTTGAGCCGGTTAGTAGAGTCTTGTGGATCGGTACGGGGACGCTTGTACTTATCCTCGGGAGGCTGCGAACCTTTAGGAAACACTTCACATTTCTTAGAATTCTTATCGTGCGCACTTGATTCAGCTGGAGATATAATTTTGAAATTCCTTCTGCACGTCTGTGTACGCATCGAGCGCTCAGTAATGTAATTGCCTTATGGCTTATGATTTCCTCGAACGAGGGGCGAGATATAATCTCGGTGAGTTCATGTTGGGCCAGTCGGGATGACTTGAGGCTGGACCTTGTTTATGACTTGAGCATTGAGGTGCTGATTTTGTGAGTGGTGGCAATAGATAATGTACTAAGGGTTTGAAATTCCGTATTTTTGCACTATACAGTGCTGTGCTGAGAGGGAACACGCGTCATGTGACGAGCGTGGTGGTATTGTGACTGGGTATTTGGACTTGATCCTTCCCAATTGATAAATTACTGTGTAAAGTGACTAAGACTGGGCTTATATCTATGTACTTGGGCTAGTAGCCGTGTTTGGGGCCTTGTGCCGATCTGTAGAGTATTATGGAGGCTTACTAATGGATGAGTTATTAATTGTTCGACTCTTATCTAAACTGTTGTGTAGCCCCGAGCTATGGGCGGGGTGACTATTTATCATATCTCGTAATTGGAAGGTAAAATGCCTTATTTGTAGTGGAACAAGTTTAAACTCGGGAAGACTAAAATGATTATGCTATGTATATCCTGGTAGAAGGTGTTGTACTTAAATACTAGATTGAGGAAAAATAGGTGGGTTGATTCTGATGTGTAATTGAATGGTATTCGATATATGTTATGATTTGAGCAGATACATCGCAGGTTGAAGTATAAATTGTGATGATATAATTCGTGTAGTATTGAGATTTAATGTTGTTGAAATACATTGTGATATCTTGTTGAGTTGTGGAAGTATAGCTAGGATGGTTTGGTGATTCTCTGGCAGGTGGATAGGCCAATTTACAAAGGAAACTCTGCCGAAATTTTTGGAAAATTCGGGACTTAGAAAGATTTCTGTCACCTAAAGAGAGTGGGCTCATTGGTGGTGCGTGTATATCTGCAAGAATTGCAGAAGAGCTAAGGTCTCTGATGATTCGAGTCTTTGTCAAGGCTTGTAAATGACTTGAGTTAATCTCATTGTGACATTTTCGGCATCACTTGAATAATACTGATATGAGTGGTTAAAAGTGCTTTGATGAATGGCTTCGAGCTAAGTTGGGGAGGTTGCTATTGATTAAGTGATTGCACTATTGTGTGCTATGTTGATTCTGTCTCTAAGTATGTTGGGAAATTCTGGTAAAGGTTATGGTGCTTCGTAGATGTGAAGAAATACTAGGGTATTTTGAACTGAGGTTGGTAAGGAATGCTTGGTGTATAGAAAAGAGTGATAGCTAATAGTATCCGTATGTAATCATGATCTGCAGTGTCAGAGTTCTAATAAGGCACGAGTGGTTCTGTTCAATAAGACAGTTGAATTACAGCTGAATAAGGATGACTGACGCCTGAGAATTGTTTACGGTGTTCAAGATTTTACTTGTAACAGTCAGGTGTCTCAAAATTGTGCATGTGGCTAAAGATGGTGGTTTCGTTAGAAGAGATCGGTACTTGTGTTATATTATGTGAATGATGGGATTCTATGTAATCCGTATTGGAAGGTAATGATAACGAATTCAAATCGCAAGAGGTTCTTCAAAATAAAGTATTGTAGGATGTGATCCTTCGGGAAATATTGAGAGAATATTCAGTGGCCTATATGTCTTAGACCGTGTGGTCTTATGTACGAGTCTCATGTGGTAACATGAGTTGATGTATTATGGTACTATAGTAAAGACTGATATGAAATCAAAGATGAATCAGAAAGGAAACTGGGTAAATGGAACAACTTGTTAATAAACTGAAGCGGTATGATAAAGAATACGACTAATTCCTGGTATGTGGTTGAAGTAATGAGTCTTGTAGATATTGTGCAATAAAGCTTTTGAGTGTTGGCAGTCGTGTAACCCGATATGGGTATAATATGTGTATAAGGACTCAGTCCTGGCAGTTTAACTTATGCAATGTGATTGGGAGAAAGAGTTTATGATGTGTTTTAATGTGGTTTGAAAAATGAGTGTATTTCCTGTTGGTATGCAAAGCTTGGAATGTGTAATGAGTTTTCTCTATATGAGATCATAAAAGTCCTTGACTAGTTGAGTGCGTCCATGTTTGCGGCGTAGGAAAGGGATAAGAATTTCCATGTTATCTTAGTATGGTATACGCGATGTGTTATGGAAAGTTGATAATGGTATATTCTAGGTTTTGAGATCAGTTCATAATATATGGGGAGTCATTAAACTTATTGAGCAGCGCGGACAGCTGCAGGTGATTTAAGAATCGATCTTTCTGGTGATCTAAGAAAATGGTACTGCTATTCTATTAACTTGGCAGGGAATATGATCCAAAAAGGACAAGGTAATGTAAACTGATGATATCCAGTGGTATGGTGGTATTCTCTTGTGGGATCGACTGTAATAATTGAGTCGTTGATGGCATAGTGAAATTTCCGAATGGCTTTCGAGGTATGAATAGATGCTTGATGTGTGTTATGTAATCGTACGGTGGAGTGTGGGATCAGGCATAGTGATCCATATGTAATACATGTGTTAGAGTCTGGAAGTTCTCGTAATCCGCCTATGTAGTGGTTGTATATCGTGTGTATTAGCACCGTTTAGCTCTTAGCTTGATATGATGAATTTGGGTTATGATACCTTATTTCGGACTGGTTGACATGAGTCAGATCGTCTAGACTAATGTGATATGGGCTATGTCGGAAAATGGCACAAATTGCGTAGCAGAAAACATCAGAGTATGCTCCAACAGAGTAGTTGTACCCAGGACCAGCGGACGGCTGGTAGGCATTGCTTTGTCAATTGGACCTTAGTGGCGGATGTTAGTGTAGAGGTATCTACCATTGATTCAGTTCCAGTATTGAGAAACGTTGTCAGATGCGTTTCATGTGGCCAAACTTGAGGCTATATATGTTTATTATGATGAGCAACTTGACTCGACGCGTATTCATTTGACGAGGGTTACTTGGATCGGGTGGCACGCCGCCACAGGTATGGTATCTAGATCGGGTGGCACGCCGCCACGGGTATGTCATTGGAGCCGGTTGCACGCCGCAACAGAATATTGTGAAAATATAGTTAGTTATATGCTACCTGGTATACGATACTTCCTCGTTTCTGAGGAAGAGTCTGTATTGAGTATCACTTGGCGAATGGCACATCGGTTGTGTCCTTTCAGGATTTAATAGCATACATTAATTGTTTCACCGTGAGTGAGATTGATTGCTTGGGTTCAGACCTAAATATGTGTGTGGCTGACCGTTTTGAGCTTGGTAAATTGAGGTGCTTCATGAGTAATAGTGTTTGGATATAATCACGAATCGTGGTAAGGCCACGTGATGTTATGACCTCTCGAGGAGGATTCAGGTACTCTTTCTATAATGCGAGACGCGATCTCAGTTCTATGTTATGATGGCACAGAGGAATTGAATTGCAGCTCTATTTGCTGGAGACAGTTGTCATGATTTGAGCTGTCATGATTCGAGTGTGTGCAGACGTTTCTATTGGAGCCTATGTTGTGCTCGTCGTGGCTTAGGCCGGTGTTAAGGTGTTTATCACCAGTGTGGTGTGTTATAATCGAAATGACCGTTGGAGTCATTATTGAATACGAGCATATTGGATCTTAGCTTGTTAGAAAGGTAGAAACCGAGGTTTGGCTCCGAAACCTATCGTGGTATGAGTTTTAAAAAGGGAAATAGATTCACGAATGGTTAACCCGAGAGATGGGTTCGGTATATCGCGTGCTTCAGCTGCCGTGGGCAGGATATGGAGGTGTTGGAATAAGACTCTATCTAATGAAAGAGGTTTTCGGCTAGTATTTGGTGATTGTGGCCAGTTGTTGTGATTAGAGACTATCGTCTCGAGTGATTGGGTTGTTTGATACATCATATGATCTCACCCGGAGTGGTGAGTATGGCTTATTGCAGTGGATTCTAGTGTATCCTGAGTACATGAATGGGATTAGCAATTGGTATATGATTTCAGAAAGTGCAATGTGGTTTATGGTTAAGATGGTCTGTGAGATTTCAGCTATATGGTGTTTCAGGCTTATGAGAGATAGGGCGACGTGTGATCGCCCGAATATATGCTTGGTAAGGTCATTCAGCTATTGAGTTGCTTCTAGTACAACTCTGAGTACGCTCGAGGACGAGCGATTGTTTAAGTTGGGGAGAATGTAACGACCCGGCCCGTCGTTACGGGAGATTACCACCCCGTCATGTTGAAATTGTATGTTTTATGCTTTTATATCAGTGTTAAAGTCTATCGGGTGAGTTAGGAGTGAATTGGATTGAAAATGAGGCATATAACCTTTGTGAAGGAAACTTGAATAAGGAAAGTCAACCTGGAGTTGACTATTTGGTTAGAGGGCTCGGAATCGGATTCTGATGATTCGGTTAGTTCCGGGAGGTGATTTGTGACTTAGGGGAGCGATCGAAATTGAATTTGGAGTCCCGGTGTAGAAATAGGCTTGAATTGGCTAAGGTTGAATTTTGGCGAAATCCGAACGGTAGGTGAGATTTTGATCCGGGGGTCGGAATGAAATTCCGACAGTTACAAGTAGCTCCGTTAGGTGATTTTGGATGTGCCTGCAAAATTTCAGGTCATTCGGACGTCGTTTAGTCGGGTTTTTGATTGAATGCGTAATTCGGAAAGTTTTAAGGAATTTAGGCTTGAATCCGTGTGTAATTGGTGATTTTGATGTTTAGGATGGTGTTTTTATGATTAGAACAAGTTTGAAACGTGTTATGGGGTATGTTGGTGGTTTTCGTTGGGGTCCGGGGGCCTCGGGTTGATTTCGGGGGTCCGAACGGACCATTTCTTCTATTTTTGAACTGCTGTTGGCTGCTGGTTTTGTTGCAGACGGATGCTCTATGCGATCGCATAGGGTCATTGCGATCGCATAGAAGGATGGAAGTGAGCCCCAGAGTTGTTCTATGCGATCGCGTAATAGGAGATGCGATCGCATAGGTATGGAACCTGGCACTCTGCGATCGCAGGGTCACTGGTGCGATCGCATAGGGTAAAATGATTCGGGGTGCCTAAGAAGCTTATTGTTCTATGCGATCGCGTGGTCAGGTCTGCGATCGCATAGTAGTAATTTGGAGCCTGGGTGAGATGTTCTATGCGATCGCGGAGAGGTAGTGCGATCGCATAGCCTTAATTATTTCGAGTTATCATTTGTTCTACGCGATCGCAAGGATGGGATGCGATCGCATAGTGTAAACGGCCCAGGCAGTGAATTAAAACCAGAAACATTTCACATACGGGTTCATTAACCCAAAACTCCATTTTTGAGTTCCAAGAGGAGAAATTGACGGGAGATTGCTGGGAAATCATCGGGGTTTCGTTGGAGGTAAGTTTTGTGGCTTAATTACATCATTTTAACATGAAATCCTTGGTTAATTCTCTGTAAATGGGAGATTAAATGTGGGTTTGAGCCCTAAGCCTAAATTGAATAAAAACACCGATTTGAGTGGGCAAACGGAGTCCAATTTTGGTAAATTTTATATGTATGGACTCGTGGCGAGACGAGGGTTCCAGAAATGTGAATTTTGTAAATTTTCGGAATGTGGGCCCGGAGCTCGGGTTTTGACAACTTTGGGAATTTTGATGTAAATTGAGTTGTATTGATTGGGTGTCGTCCCATTGGCCTAAATTGTTGTATTTTTACTGTATTTGATCAGATTCTACGCGTGCGGAGCTTGATTCTCGTGGCAAGGGCATTGCGGAGTAGTCGTCGCGCCGTATTGAGGTGAGTAATAGATGTGGGTGATGACCGGCGGGTTCGAAACCCCGGTATACCACTTTGTGACGCTGTATAGCGGCGAGACACACACACTCTTGAGAGTGCGGGGTCGATCATGAGCTGGAGACTATAGATTAGTCCGACCTGTTGATACTGTATTATTGGCTATTCTCGAGCCGTCGAACCTCCTTCTCGGATGGTTGCATATATATATATTGTGATAATGGCCACTCTTGAGCCGAGGAACCCCCTTCTTGGGCGGTTGAGTATACATGTGGGCCGTGAGCCAGTTATTGGATCCCGCGAGGATCGTTATCATTGTCTTATCATATAGACATGCTAGTTTACTACTAGTCCGCAGCTATTTTTGTTATTATGCCAATTCCGATCTCTGGAACTTGACATTACTGTTTTCCAACTGAAAAATGATAAAAGAGTTTTCAAAAACTACTTTTGAGCCTGCGAGGCTGTATCTGCATATTAGCTGACTAGTAGTGGATCGGGCTGCGCGCCGCAGCGAGATATATGTTGGATCGGACTGCACGCCGCGGGAATATCTCTATGAGATGTGCTTGGGCTGTAGGAGCCCCTCCGGAGTCTGAACCCCCACAGTGAGCACGGGTACCCAAAATTGGAGTCGGGCTACACGCCGTAGCGGTCATATCATGCATTGCATTGCATTTAGCTACATCTGCTAGGTGTTATGCTATTTATTGGTATTTGTTGGAACAGGTACAGTGAAGATTGATTCTATGACAGGGTAGCCGATTATAGCTTTACATAGTGCTTTATTGCGGATTTCTTATCTGCGTTGTCTTACCCTTGTTTATTACCACTGAGTATGGCAGTACTCATTTTACTCCCTGCACCTTGTGTGCAGATCCAGGTACCTCTCAGCAGTGATCCAGTAGCTGTGCGAGGCGACGTTTGTGGATATTCGAGGTAGCTGCAGAGTCCGCAGGACCCGATATTCCTTCTTATTGTCTTGATGTTGTATTGACTTTTCTTTCCGCACTTGGTATCTTGTAAACCTTTATACACTTATGTTCTTTAGAGGCTCGTGACTCTTGACCCTTCGGTCTATGGGAGTTAGTATATTTTGGGACTTGGTTTCCCCGCTGTTGTACTATTGTTTCATATTTTGAAATGCTTAAATGGGCTAAAAGAGAGCGTCTAGCTCCGTTGTTTATATTGATTGGTCAGGCTGGCTTAGCAATGTGCTGGGCGCCATCACGACCGGATTTGGGGTCGTGACACCTTGCTATTGGTTACATATCCAATAAATACACAATCAATCGTTTTTGGACCTATCTTAACCCTTTTAGGTTTAGGAACTTATACCTTAGCTAGACACCCCCACACTTTGAAGTACTTTTCATAAGGAATGGGCTGTGTTTTACTATGAGGTACACGATTGATTGTTTGGTTAGCTGTAAGTATAGCTTACCCCCACAAGTTCTGTGGTAAGCCATAACTTATCAGCAACACATTCATCATCTCCTTCAACATTCGATTCTTTCTCTCCGCAATTCTGTTAGATTGTGGAGAGTAATGGGCAGTTGTTTGGTGAATAATACCATCTTCCAAACATATTTCTTCAAAAAGAGATTCATATTCGCCACTCCTATCGCTTCTTATCATTTTGATCTTTTTGTTTAATTGTGTTTCAACTTCACTCTTGTATTGCTTGAAAATATCAATTGTCTCATCTTTACTATTAAGTAAATAAATATAGCAATATCTCGTGCTATCGTCAATAAAAGTAATAAAATACTTTTTTCCACCGCAAGACGGTGTTGACTTCATGTCACAAATATCTATGTGAATTAAGTCTAAAGGACTTGAATTTCTTTCAACGGACTTATAAGGATGCTTAGCATATTTTGATTCTACACATATTTGATATTAGGAATGAATGTAATCAAATTTTGGCAATACTTCTAAATTTATCATATTTCGCAATGTTTTGAAGTTGGCGTGTCCTAAGCGCGAATACCATAAAGTGTTTGACTCAAGTAAGTAGGAAAAAGTATTAACTTTATTGATAGGAACTGCTATTACATTTAGCTTTAAAAGGCCCTCATTTAGGTAGCCTTTGCCTATATTTTCATTCTTGCTTAGTAAAACACTATTTGAAACAAAAATACATTTGAATCCATTCTTGACAAGAAGTGATGTAGACACAAGATTCTTGCAAATTTCTAGAACATGGAAAACTTGGTTTAAAGTCACTATTTTTCCCGACGTCATCTTCAGCGCAATCTTTCCAACTCCTTCGATTTTCGCTGTAGACGAATTTCCCATGAAAATTATTTCGTCGGGTCTTGCGGGGGCATAAAAAGAAAATAACTCCTTGTTAGCACAAACATGGTAGGTGGCTCTAGAATCTATCCACAATTCTTTAGGATTTCCTACCAAGTTGCATTCAGACAATATGACACACAAGTCCTCCATTTCATCAGTATTTTCAACCATGTTAGCTTGATTCTTTTTCTTCTTATCATTCTTTGGCGCACGACAATCCACGGCCTTATGCCCAGATTTTCCACAGTTGTGGCAATTACCCTGAACTTTTTCTTGCTTGGGTAATTCTTTGGTCCAGAAGCCTTCTTTCTCTTCTTGTTTTGTGACGCCTCCTCAACAATGTTAGCCCCCATTATTGTCCCACATGACTTCTTTTCAGCATTTTTATTGTCTTCTTCTATCCTCAAACGCAGAATCAAGTCTTCAAGTGTCATCTTCTTCCGCTTGTATTTTAGATAGTTCTTAAAATTTTTCCACAATGGAGGTAAGTTCTCAATGAAAGCGGCAACTTGAAATGCTTCATTTATGACCATACCTTCAATAACAAATTCATAATTAATAACAAGATAAATCTTATTAATATAATTATTGATTCGAGTCATACCTTCAGCAAGGAGCTCATGCACAATGACTTGTAATTCTTGGACTTGAGTCATGACCGACCTAGTGTCAATCATTTTGAAATCCAAAAATCTAGCAGCCACGAACTTCTTAAGTTCGTTATCCTTAGTCTTGTACTTCTTATCAAGAGCATTCCATAATACTTTTGAAGTTTCCATGATGCTATAGACATTATACAAGACATCTTCCAAACAACTCAAAATGTAGTTTTTGCACAAGAAATTAAAATGTTTCCATGCTTCAGTTACAACACGTCGTTCATCATTTGGAGTACTTTCTGCCAAGACCGGAGGATCCTCCTTGATGCAATGTTGCAAACTCAACATAGTAAGATAGAAGAGAAACTTCATTTGCCAACGTTTGAAGTCAATACCCGAAAACTTTCCGAGTTTTTCTGTTGGTGCCATAGCATGAGCAGGAGTAGAACGGCTTGACGAGACAGCAACACTCATAATAGTAGCACCCGTTCCCACAACATTTCCATTCATTTGGTTTTCGTTCGTCATCTTTTCTGTAGAGTTGGAAACACAACAGAACTTTGTTAAATCAGTGAAGTTTTGATATCTTCAAACTGAATACCAAACCAAACATACAACACGTAACAATGGTGAAGTTTTTATATACTTCAAACCCATACGTTTATTATTCCGGTTAAGTTTTTATATACTTTATACCGGACAGAACAATTGTTGGAGTAGAAAGCACAAAGGCTTTAGTCTCCAAAACAGTATACAAAATATGAATAACAATTTAATATATGTTTCAACACAGAAAAATTAGTATAGAATTCCTTAAGCTTGTGAGCGCTACTGTGTTAAAATACAAATTTAGAAAATTGTTAGAAAAATAAGAGAAACTGAAAAAACAATAGAGTTTAAGAAATATTCCGAGTCCACAATTTTCTTGTGAGTCCTTAAAGAATTTTAAATCCCTCACACGTTGCCAATATATTGGATTAAATCCTCCCAGGATAAAACAGAATAAACCTTCCTGCATCAGTGGCAATACAAACTTAAAGAACGGAGCAAAATCACACTTACGAATTCGAGAGAGAGAGAGAGAATACAAATTATAATGCAATATATTCAGAAAGAAGAAAGTTCTGTAGTGTTTTTGGTGTATTAAAAATGAAGTCATGCCTTAGAATTTATAGGCAATTATTGGAAAATGTGTGATGTCTGTTCTGGAAAAGGTGCATGTTCAAAAACTTTGCCGCCCACCGCAGTCACGCTAGGACCGCGACCAAAGTGGCTCTCTAAACCTATAGAAGGGGCTTGCCGTGGTCCTACCGCAATCACGCTAGGACCGCAGCTAAAATCCGAAGCCGAAGCCGAAGCCGAACCGAGGGTTCATTCTCTTCAACTCCTTTTATGAGATTTAAGAAGTGATTCTATATATAAGCATATAAATGTAGTTGTCCCTCATCAATGAGGGACAAAGTGCAATACAAAAGCTCACTTATTCAAATTTTCATTTTTCCCTCCATTTTATTTTCCTCTATTTTCAATTCACACTTTTATACTGTCCAAATAGCTTAAGAGTTCAATAATTAGTCCAGAAGGAACAACTATAACTGGTTGTTTGCTTTCCTACTACTAAAAACCATGATGTGTAATGATAACAATGATGAATAAATGAGATGGACAAATGGTATAATAGACAAAAAGATTTATATATAAGGGGTTAATTCTATGGAGGATCATGTAATTCATACTTCATTACACCAAAATTAACAAATTATTTATTGTAATAAAAAGTCACTCAACTTGATTTTCTTTTTTATAACACTAATATTTCTCCATTTCACTGTCATAACACAAATCATCTATTGTAAAACAATGTAAGCCATAAGAGGCAACATCCAAAATAACATCAAAAAGCAGCAAACTCCTCCAAGCTCCCATAGTGGCTAACCTCTCTTCCAACTTTTGGGCTTTATCCTTGGTTAAAGTTCCCCATTTAATCCTCAGTCTTCCCTGAGCACACCTCTTCTTTCTCTTCAACATAATACCGACGTCCATTACTAAAAGCATATGTTGAGTCACGAGGGCCTCTCCCGAGATGACCTTACAATCCTTGCACAAATCTCTATCACACCTTTTGAGGAGAAGGAAATCAATCTGAGTCTTCAACGCTGAATTTTGGAAAGTAACCAGGTGCTCCTCCCTCTTCAAAAAAGATGAGTTCGCAATCACCAGCTCTAAAGCCCTGGCAAAGTCTAGCAGCGAAGTACCTTCTTCGTTCCTAACCCCAAGTCCAAAGCCACCATGCACTTCACCATAGCCACCCGCAACTGACCCAATATGGCCATTAAAATTCCCTCCAATAAATAACCTTTCAGTGGGTGGAATATTATGAACAACCTTGTCCAAACCCTCCCAAAAACGCCTCTTGACCTCCTCATCTAAACCCGCGTGCGGCGCGTAAGCGCTCACTACATTGAGGGTGCAATCACCGATCACCAACTTAATAAACATTAGTTTATCGTTCACTCACCTAACCTCTACCACAGACTCTCTAAGATTCCTGTCCACCAAGATACCTACTCCATTCTTACCCTTCACGACTCTAGAGCACCATAACTTATACCCGTCCGCATTCCGAGCATTCGATCCTGCCCAGCTAGTCTCCTGGACACATGCTATATTAACCTTCCTCTTCTGGAGAATCTTTGCTAGCTCAATAGATTTACCCGTCAGCGTGCCTATGTTCCATGACCCGATTCACAGTCTACGGGCTCCCTCTCTCCCCTTACCCTTATTGCCTCTCGTCCCATCCACTTGCCCCCTTCCCACCCAGCTCCTCATCCCCAGCACCCCTCGAGGACATGACCCTACTTTACCATCTCAGACCACAACCACTATACCTACAGGTATACCTAGGAAAAACAGGAAGCAACTACAGGTATTCTAAAAATATGCTTGAAGTGGTGCTAACTAAATAGTCACAACTTAAGTAGCATAAGGTAAGAGACAAGAAAGCTGGAGGTACCAACTCCCGATGGAAAGAACCTGAAAATATGACTCGACTTCGGTTACTGCCAAGCACCACCACTGTCGCTAGTTGCACTGCTGAAATCGCTGCCTCTGTGAACCCCAGGCACCACTCTGATTGACCTGTACAAAAAAAACAAGGAGACGAAAAAAGAGATGGTCCCGCTGCCTCTACTACCACTGGACGTTGGGCAGCACGATTCAATGGGAAGTCAAAAGTGAAGAAAGGGGGTGGGAGCGGGAGATCGTTAGGGTCTGGGAGGGGACAGCGAGGAGGATAAAAAAGGGGGAAGAAAAGGGAGATGAGAGGGGAGATAGGGAAGATAAAGGGAGATAAAGGAGGAAGAAACGCCGTCACTGGTGGTCGCCAGAAAGCTGTCGGCGGCGATCGAAACAGTAGGCGGGATGGAAAGATAAGGTAAAGGAAAAGCAAGAGAGGGTGGGGGGGAGAAGAAAGGGAGAAGAGACGAGAAAGGAGGGTGGGGGGACTTACCTGTGGTTCTCGCCGGAAAAAGGAGCACCAGAAAGGATTGCTGGCAAAGTGACAGTGACAATGGGTGTGTTTGGTATGAAGGAAAACATTTTCTGGAAAATGTTTTCCAATTTTCCCATGTTTGGTTAGCTTAAATGTTTTGGAAAATATTTTTCTTATCAATTCATTTTCCTCCAATGGGAGGAAAATGTTTTCTTATCAAAAGAAGGGAAAACATTTTCCAAAGCTCTTTCTCAACTTTTATCACTCTCACCAACCCACCACACCCCTTCTCTAAAAAAAGATTTTTTTTTCATTTTTTTTAAATTTTCGTTTTTCCATCCACCCTACTACCCCTCCACCACCACTCATCGCAAAAAAAATATTTTTTTACTTTAAATTTTTTTTTTTGCAATTTTAAATTTCTATTTTTTTATTTTTCTACACCACGCAGCCCCCATCCCTACCCCCTACACCCTCACCCAAAAAAAAACAAGTTTTATTCTATATATCAATGTGGTTCAGTCAATTATATCTTTTACTATCAAAAATTATGTAGTGATAAATATTCATCTATCCTTAACTAAATCTTTCAAACTAAAGTTCTGGAGTGAAGTTCCACTTAGTAGAGACCGTTTAATTATCTCCCAAAGCCCAAAAGATCCAAATTAACCAGGCCCCCAAAAAATCTCTATCTTTTTTTGTTGAAAATTTTACCACCTATAGAATAGGTTAGTACCTTATTTATAACATATAAATACCTTTTTAAGATTTTACATAATATAATAACCTTTTTTATTTTGTAGCAAAAAATTTAAATTTAATACTTTCCTATATTTAAGCCTTATTAGATGGTACAAAATATTTTTCTCTCACCGATTTATGGTATAGCTCCCATTTTTTGTGAAATGACGCCGCTTAATACAACTTAATACACCTAAATACAGATTCACCTTCCCATGATTTGCGCTAAATACAGATTCACCTTCCCAGATTAATACACCTAAATACAGATCATGATTTACAGGAATCCCTGTTTGTGCGGAGTCATTTCATGTTGTATTATTGAATACAATTCGTTTAATACACTATATACATCATAAAATAACGTAAAATATATCTATATCATGTAATATAGGAAATGGTTTCTATTTATTGCTAATTAGGTATTAATGAATGTCTTTTGTGAAAAATTCTCTATTTTTTTACCTCAATTTTTTTTTTTTTGAAATTTCGAATTTCAATTGACTAACAAAATGAATATTTTTTGTGTTGTACATTATAGAAAGAGTACTTTCATTTTGTTTCAATAAGAAAAAAGCATTTTTTTTAAAAGAATAATTGAATTTTTGAAGAAAAATATAATTGTTTGTGGGGGGGGGGGGGGAATTAGCACAGAACACATGGAAATTGGGGGAGGATGGGAGGTGAGGAGAGTAACATAAAATTTTATTTTCCTAAGAAAATATTTTCTTACTTTCTAACCAAACACTAGAAAATATTTTCCGGAAAAAAATTTTCACTCACTAACCAAACATGAGAAAATAAGTGACAAAATCATTCATTTATATTTTCTAGGAAAATGTTAAAATATTTTCCAAGAAAAACATTTTCCTTCATACCAAACACACCCAAAGTGAACGTTAATTTACTTAGAGAGAAAGAGAGTAAAAGCTGTTCATTATATAGTGACAATC